>JACBAD010001802.1:0-24194 GCA_014281905.1 Aspergillus hiratsukae | reverse complement strand
GGGTAGCGGCGGGAGAGGGAGGGTTACTGGGTTCCTTTGCAGGGGGCTGATCGGGGCGCATTCTGGCTCTCCATGAGTTATCGAGTTCGGCGGCAGTGGGTGCGCGCTCCTGGAATTCGCGGCGCGGGGGTCTCGAGCCATCCTGAGAGCGTCCCTCACCCCAAGCGGGCGAGCTTCTTCTGAAACCGGGGCCTTCGTTGCTGCGAGGACGGCCACCTTCTCTGACTGGTCCAGTCACCGGAGAGAGAGGACCTTTGCGCTCCCAGTTGCCAAAATCGCGCACCTTGCCATCCGACTCGAAGTTGCGACGACCACCGGCACGTTCGCTGCCGGCATCGGAGAGGTTATCGAGGTTACGTCCGAAAGTCGAGCGGTCGGGCACACGACGGGGAGGTTGGTCAGGCGCGGGCAGAGGGCCCTTGCGAGTCCAGTCAAGCTCCTTAACATCGCGCTCCTTGGCTGTTGAGGCAGTTAGTTTTTTTGTGCACTAAATGCTTCGAGTGCGACAAGATACTTACGGGGCTCAGCGATGCTGACACGAATCGATCTTCCTTGAAGAGTTGTGCCTGAGAGATCAAGGGCCTTCTTCAAGCCGTCGACAGTCTCGAATTCAATATAGCCGAAGCCCTTGGGGCTTCTTGTCAACTTATCTTCAACGATACGGACGTTCGTCACACCACATTCAGCAAACAGGTCGTTGATATCGGCCGAGGTCGCCTCGAAAGAAAGGTTTCCAACGTGAGCGGTGTAAGGGGGTTGAGTAGGAAGTGGGAGAGGCTCTCTGATCGCATATCCACCACGTTCGCGGTCTGTATCACTCTAGAATCAGACTGCATTCTTAACCGATTGGAACCGGGAGCCATACCACCAAAGCCATTGCCGAATCCAGCGGAAAGAGGGCCAGCGCCGCGGCGGTCACCTCCGTAGCTGGTCTGGGAAGGAAGAGCTATTGCACCTTTAGCCTTGTCATCCTTATCGCAAGTGGAAGAGACTATCGGCGGAAAAGTATCACGATTGTGCGCCTAGTACATACCGGCTGCAAAGTCCTCAAATCAGCATAAACCATCAATTTTTCGAGTGTGTTCCATCCAGGGCAGTTGCAACTTACCAGGCAAAGGCATATCCTCCATCTCATCGGCCCAGGAGCCAAGACCTGTTTCGCTTAGTATAATGTGTCCCCGCGGGGAATTTGTGTGGGAACCTACTCTCATCGGCCAGGAAATTGCCGAGAGACATCTTCTGGGCTTTCTGCTTCGCGGGCGCTTCATCGGATACCGTCAGTACTCATCTTCATATTCGACGCATCTGATCTGGAGACTCTGGGATGCAGTGAAGGAGGGGTCCGAGGTGGAACATACCCATGATTGCGGTTGTGGAAATTCAGGAAACGCGCCAAGGACTTGTGCGCGTCTCAGGTAGGATGTTAAATAGGCCTAAAGGGGGTTATAAGAAGACTTCCAGATAGGAAGATAAAAATGATTGCAAGAAATGACGTCTAGCTGTTTGAACAATTAGACGTGCGATGAATTATTGCAGGTGAACTCCGCAGTTGAAAGGACAGAGAGGGGGAAAGTAGGTTAATCCGTGAGGATAATTTTTAGTGATGACGCTAGAAAAGTCAGCCTCAGGAAAAAAAAGTGTTGGTGCGGCTTCCGGCCTCGACCCCAACCCCAGGGCTTTGTCACATCGGTGCTTGGTGTGGCATCAAGACAACCTGGAGAGGCACGATGCACATTCTTTGAAATTGATGAAGCAGATACTGTCCAGTTTTTACTTAATAACCACTATCTATACTTCTAACTTTGTTTCAAGATAGATCGGCTCAATGCAAGCCATCGTGAACCAATCCAGTGATACGGGGAACAACGAGGGAAGCTTGTGCCCTTAGCCCGAATCGGATCTCATCCTGCAGCCATACCACATATCTCACAGGATTCTGAGACTCAGTATAGCCAGTATCTCAATAGAATGCAAAGTTGATGGAGACTAGAAAGGCATATTCGACAGGTCGCTGACTGGTCCAGGGGTATACCGATGGGGGCGCAAACTGTCTTACAGGCAAAATAACTCCGTATGGTTCAACAAGACAATTCATGAGCAGATTGGTCCTACTTCGGCATCTATCTTTCTCGAGTCAGCCAAATCAGTGTGAAACTGTAAATATAAGGTGAAACGCCGCTAATCCTCCCAAGTAGAAGATAGAGCAATAGATGTAGAAATTATCTGAGCATGACCGAGGTCACGTGAAGTCCCAGCCATCCTATGAACATCTACTCTGATAGATAACAGGCAGGTCTTATCATTTAAGTAGCCAACCAAAGCGGCATGCTTCAAGAATACATTTCCTGGTCAATCGCAAGATGAGCGGACAGAATGGTCAGAGGCCTGTATTAGGAGAGAATGTGTGGTTAGCGTCACTAAAAGCCGGAGCTTTGAGTGGTAAGTTCTTCACCCTGTCCAAGCAACTCAGAAACTTGCCCTCGCGATCTTCGATGGTCCAACCATTACGGGTTTCTCCTACAAATGTGCTGATTTTTACCTTCAGGCTCTACTGGCCTCGTTTATGGAGGCATCTCCGGTGTCATAAGGTCTCCTCATCCTGTAGTTCATTCGATTTCTTGCGGTATCCACTGGTTTGCATGTGGTACTTCCTTCTGGTGTACGTCATATTTCTCCCATGTCTGCTGGATGCTCAGTGCTGACTGCTTGATTGCAGGGTTGAGGAGTAACATCTTAAGTCTCCACTATGAGGATAGGGCCACCCCAAAACAGAGAGCCTATGTCAGCGCTGTCTCTGGTGGCATCGCTGGCGGCGCCGTGACTAGATTAATGGGTACTGAACTCTGACGACTATTTGAAATGTGCAACTCACAAGAACCACTACTAATGCGGTTTCGGCTTAGGTGGTCGTCTCATCCCAGGAGTTGTCGTATTCTCGCTGCTCGGCTACCTGGGACAGAGATCTTACAATGCTCTCGACTCATGGCAGATGGAACATGCAAATACCCCATCGAAGCCATTCCTGCAACGATTAGCAGATTCGAAATGGATTCCACTCAAGACCCTCTCTGATGACGAATACAGGGGGATCCTGGGTGAGAAACTGCTCAGCATTGAGGCTGAGATTGCTATCATCGACGAAAAGATCGAGGAGCTTGAGAAAGCCAAGGCAAACGGACAGAACATGGTGGGACTGGATCCTTCATCGACTAGATGATCTCATTGCATCGACATCAGACTTTCTTACCCCTCGGCATGTTCACAAAGAGTACAGTCCTCCAGGGCCTGCGGTAACACAACTCCGATTGCTCCGAGAAATCCCGGCAGATGCAAGCATTATGTGCTATGAGAGATTCCGATCATTGTTGCTCAACATAGTCTGAGGACAAAGCCGATTCTTCGCTGGGGGGCAGCTATTATGGGTGCATATATTCCCGATGGGAACGGTGTACAGAAGTCTTGTATTATATAGAAGGGAGTACTTTGTAAGATAGTCAATGAGCTGGAGAGTGCCTCACTCTTTGAATTGGCAAATGTTCATTATTTTCATCGATGATGGTCAGCCTGAATATGTAAAGCGACTTTATGAAAGGTCACACCCATGTGTATCACAGCTTAAATACACGCAAAGTTCCCAATGTCCGATTTACAGAGTTGTCATGGCACTACAGTGTAAAAGAACTATTTCGGTGTAATTTGATAGTCTAAAATCGAAAGACAAGTGTAATAATAGAAAGCCTTGATTGAATATGTGGTAGATAGTTTATATATCTATCGGCTTGTCTGTGGTCTTGCCCTGACGGATATATAACTAAGATAATCCTACCCCTGAATGTTAGGTAATAGCACTTGCGTAAGGAGACATGTCATAGGAGTCAGTTTGGTTAGATGATAAAGATCGACAGCATATTGAGGGGCCTCCTATTCATATTCCCTAGTTTGGATTTATGGCGTCCAAAGCTTATGATCTGTAGGTCAATGAGGGTCCTTTACGGAGAGGAGCTAGGGATGATCAAATCATTGCCAAAGCAGGGAAAAATCAATGCACATTGCACATTCAATGCTGTATGACATGCTCTAGTCATTTCCTAAGATGGTAATCTATCTTCTGCTGCCCCTGTTATTCTGGACTAAAATCACTACATTGGCAGAGTTCGCCAGTTGACCTCAAGCAATACATGCCGAGACAGCCGATCCGCCACAGAGCGAATCATTCACCAAATCCTCCGTACTCCGTACTCCGTAGTTAGTTAGCTCCGACCAGGTGGGTGGGCTTTCCGCTTCCAGATTGTCCCAGTGCCCGCAACCACTGTTTGGTCTCTTGGAGTCTTGCTGACATTATTATTCTTGAATGGTTTACTAGATGATGTCGTCCACTCCGGTTCTATCTATCTCCTTATGATTCTCCCTACCATCCCTCAATATCCTTCATATTTTGAATCTATCTAATTTTGTACGAAGCATGCCTGGCTTATCACTGTCAAGGCTTTCTTCGGACACTTTGCAGGCCAGTGCGCAATTCTGGTCTCACTTCGCCGACTCCGAACGCTTGTGAAGAATTGCTCGTATCGCGGGTCATTCCTCAAGGCAAACATATTTCTAGCCTAGTGAGGTCGGCGACTTTTATTTTATAACTGTCTCAAACTATTCGCAGCATCGCTAGCTGGTACCTCGATGATTTGTGCCGGCAATCCCCTGGCCTTGTTCGACGGATCGGTCTCCCTACTGGTCGCGAGACGCGATGGCCCTCTTTAGCCCGACTACCGTCCTCGTGGGTTTCCTACTCCTCTACCTTTCCTCGTTCCTTATCTTCGCCATCGTTCGAATCGCGACGGGAGTTTCTATTCAGCGAATCGGCTACTTCTCGCTCCGCCGCATTACCTATGTTCCGAGAGAAGGGGTACACATCGAACTTCGTGGCTTGGGGTTATCTCTACATCCCCCGTCCTTTGCGCAGCCAACATGGCTGAGTCTTCGCTTGTCGGAGCTGAAGGTGACTGTGAACCCTTCAGCTTTGGGCAAGGGTAAGAGCAACACAGCAAAGGCGGATGTGGAGCCTCATAGCTCTTCGGACGTGGGGGATACTTCGCAGGATGGAGGGGAGAGCAGCCCAGCGCGAGCTCCGCGGAGCAAGACGTGGAAAACACTCACACGGATGAAGGAGCGGGTCAAGAGGCTACACAGGAAGATACATTGGCTCAAACTGGTGGACGTCGTTGCCGTCAACACAACCATCAACTTCCTCGAAGCCGGTCAATTTCAGATAGGATCGCTCTCGTTGATGGTGGACACCAGGCGGAAAATAGTGGACCGGACAAAGGTGTTTCGCCGCAAGAAGGATAAATCTGGTGAACTATGCCCGGCCGAATGGATCATGATTGTGCAAAACGTCCTGCTTACGGTCGATGGCAGCGAGCCGGCTGAGCTTCTCGATCATGTTCAGGTCAATATACACGGACACCTCCATAGGGATCTCGACGGACTCAGGGATGCCTCTATTGCACTGAAAATCGGAAGACTCCATATTCCGTATGACGAACTGACAACCGTCTCGCAGCGAATTAAGCGGTTTCGGCGGCCGAGGAAGGAAGCTGTCATCAATGACACGGACGACGAGATATCGTTTGCCGACTTCGTCGAAGAGCTGGACAGACCCGGCAGTCGGGATGATGTGATTGTGCAAGCCGTCGCAGATTCGAAAGAATTTGCAAGCTCCCTGCTACGTGGCATTCGAGAAATTCAACTGGCTTTGAGCTTCTTCAGACTGTCTCGTGTGGTCCAGCCATCTTCTGCGGGGCAGAAATCGGTCTACTTGAACGTCATATCCCATGAGATCGGCGTTGACCTGCATCGCATGGACCAAAGGAGTCCCGCACATCGCATGTATTTCCAGCGGGGCGACGTCGCACACCAGGCCCTTCTAGCCGCCATCTCTCTCTCAGTAAGTTTGGACGATAGCTCGGGCGAGACGGATAACATCGTATACATCCCGATGGCTACTACAACAATCAAGACCACGCTTCCTTCCAAAACTGTCGGCTCTTTCGATGACCATAATGCGGAGGAGCGCAACACAAATATCCTCTTTGCCAATTTTGTCATCACATCACCCTCTCTCGATCTTGAACCACACCATCTTGACCGACTCCTAGGCGTGGTCCAAACCCGAGCATCTTCCTCACGCGGAAAGAAGCGCGACAATCATCGATTGATTTCGCGGCTGCTTCCGAAAGCGAATATTAAGCTTTCCGTGCACGAGCCTGTCGCTCGACTCGTCCTCCCCATAACCAAAGAATCAGCCGGCTCTGATGAGGACTATAATCTTCTAATCTCTTCCATATCCACTATAGCTCTCGACATAGAATCTTCGCACTCGTCGGAAGGTGGAGTACATTACTCTCTCTCGTCAGTGTATCGGGTCGCAGATCACAAGCTGTACTATCAGACCCCAACCGGGGTCAAGCACAATTTGCTGACCACAGAGACCCTGGAGCTGAAGGTCCTTCTCAACGCGTCGCCAGAGGTGTGCGTGATCGTTACGGGGACCCTGAACACATGTTCCGCCCACATGGTCAATGGTGAGGTCAATCGGGGCATTCGCCAGGTCGTCGAGCAGTTTCGGGCCCAGACGCAAAACAGGAGGATTGCCACGATGGCACTGCAAGAAAGGAAACCGAGCATACTAAGGCGTATTCCGCCATGGTTACTCAGACTTCAATTCGAGGCCACCGGCCTCAGTTTGGAAATCGCTGGAGTGGACAGTACCGTCTCAAAGCTGTCCCGGGGCGTGTCATTACAGATGCAGTCATGGACTGCAGAATACAGAGCCCAAAAAGCTGAACCGACTCACATCAATCTCGTACGGCGACGGACCCCAAGTCACTCCACGATCGGTGATGAATCGCCGTTTCGATTTCCCCCGACCTCACCGCCCAGACAAACTCAACAGGGTGCTGCGGATGGGAGACGGCTGACTTTTCACGCCCGTGGCTTCGAAGGCTTTGTGATTGAGTCTGAAGACTACTTAGAGCCTGAGCCGTTCTTGTCCCTTCCCCGATTTGAGGTTGCACTGAGCACCCAAAGTGACCGTCTCGGCCCTATCTTCCATATCAACTCTGTCCTCAAAGGTGTCTATTTGCAGTATTCACTCTATCGCTATTACTGTCTTGGAGTGGCGATGTCTGTTATTCAGGATGCGTTCATTCAACGTCCTGCAGAAGCTCCTGCAGAAGCTCCAACCAAGCCACCGTTCGAATGGCAGTCGCAGGATTCTCCAACCTCGCCATTTGTTCCGCGGCCACCCCTCAAAAGGAACGAGCTCATCACGGTGGATGTCAGAGCTACAGTCGTTCAAGTCAAAACATTCCTGCCTGCCGATCCTCCAATGATGCTACAAATATATGGATTGGCGGCTGGCTCTCACCGTCTGTCATCCCCCTATGTGAAGGCGCAGCTGGTTCGCTTACATGCCGAAGCTCCCAAGCTCAAGGGTGTTTGGGCGAGAATTATTAGCATGAACAACGTGAAGGTCGATCTGCGCAAGTTCAAACTGAAGCAGGGCTCTAATTTAGTCGAGCAGAAGTCAATAGACGTCTGGGCCGACTTTATCCGCATAGGGGTTCCTCATCACATGATCATGCATCGTGTCTTCGACAACTGGGTCAATACTGCTAAAGCTCTCAAGCAGCTCCATCACCGGTTCAAGAACCGTTCCTCTGAATTTATTTCAGCAAGGGAACCAGAAGCACCAAAGAATGTTCCACGGATCTCGCTGCGGAGTAAAGCATTATTATTCGAGCTAGAAGATGATGCATTCGAGTGGAAACTAGGTTGCATCTATCGGACAGGTTTACTTGAACAGAGACAACGTTTAGCGCGAGAGGAGGCTTTCGAGCTCAAGGTTCAGAAAATTAAGGAGTCAGGACAGCGACGGGCCTCATCCAGGTTGAGAACAAGGTCCAGCCATCGCACCCTTCGCAGCGAACGGACAAGCCATGACACCAAGAGGAGCAAAAGTGCTGATCCGAAGCCTCGCGGCCATGCTCACGATACGCAGCGTGGACGAGGGAGAAGATTTCGGTATGATACGGAGGGCTCGGCTTGTCTGTCTTCCGATTCCAAAATAACAGAAGAAAAAGCTTGGTTCCGCCTTCAAGAGCACAATGCACGATCTTGGAAGCAGAAGATTGACGCTGCTTGTCGGTTTCAGGGCAGCTCCATCAAGGAAATTCGGAATCTCTTTTCTGGGGCCGATGAGCCGCCTGAAGATACTCCTGAAACCGAGAAAATTCTCGCTATTCCAAACAGGCCTGGTATCATGGCAGCTTTGATAACTGATCTCAGTCTAGTTATAGACAAACCATCTTTTCCTATTGAAGAGTACCCGTCGTTTCTCCATAGGCTCGGCAAGGGAATCCCTCTTTCCACACGATATGCTTTGCTCGTTCCGATGAGCTTCCATCTGAACATGGGCGAAGCTCGAGTCAACCTGAGAGACTACCCCTTGGAATTGTTGCATATACCTGGCTTACGTCCTGGCCAGTCTCCCAGACTCTCAAGTTGGTCGCTGCGAACGGACTTTGTTATAGCCGAAGAATACCGTGACTACAGGTCGTCGAGAAAGGTACAGCTAGAACTCGTTCCGTCAACCGAACTTTCGGATGGAACCACGAGTCCCCCCTTCTTGATTGAGGTGTGGCGATCCGTGTCTCCTGTCAAGACTTACTCCGATCCTACCATTGAAATCAACACTAGTCTACCGACAAGCATCTCCTGGGGTATGTCCTATCAGCCTGTGATTCAGGACATGATGAAAATCATAGAAGGCTTCACCAAGACCGAGATAGACCCGTCTGAAAGAGTTGGGTTCTGGGACAAGATTCGACTAAGTTTCCATTCGCGCATACGAGTTTTATGGAAGGAGGACGGTGACGTTCATCTGCGCCTTAAAGGGTCTAGGGATCCATACGTGGTGACTGGCTTCGGAGGCGGCTTTGTCATGTGCTGGAGGAAGGACGTAAAATGGGAAATCCACACCAGCGACGATCCAAAGGAGTTTATGAGCGTCACGAGTGGAGAGTATGTGCTGGCGATCCCAGACTACAGTAGGGAAGCTCGATACGCACAAGAGGCTACCGCCCAGGACTTGGAGAGCAGTTCTTCTTCGAGCGATTTCAAGAACGCAACACAGTTCAAGAAGGTCGTGATGAAATTGTCTGGCGATGTCCGATTAGTTGCTGGCTTGGTCTTTGAACGTAACGTGGACGGGGACAAGCGGTCGTTTGAGTTCAAACCGCATTACGATGTGGTCCTTCGAAATCCGGAGTTCATCGATCCAGAGCAGCGACAGGTACGTACAATTTGTCTTCCGGAGAGACTTCTCACTAATTTTTCGTCACAGGACTACGATGCCTATCGTGGATTCCGGAGCAACCACATTCACCTGTCCATCTCCGTGGTTGCCCCTGTGAGCAGGAACTGGGACGTTGACCACCTTCAGCCCTCAGCAAGCTACAACGCCGTCCACCTGAGTCCGCGGTTCTTCACGCACTTCTTCAACTGGTGGTCTCTGTTCTCGGGTGTGATGTCTCTCCCCGTCCGCCAGGGTCCTCTTTGGCCTGGTATCACCAAAACCAGCAAGAAGTTCAATCGTCATCTTGCTACTGTCAAGTACAAGCTGCTCCTCGCCCCTCTGTTTGTGGCTCACATGTACAAACACAAGGATCGTGAGGACTACGCCGAGGATGTGGTCACAGCAACAGGGCTGAAGGTTCGTCTGGACAGTCTTAAGCTCGATGTCCATCAGCGACGGGAGCAAATCAAAACGGTAGCAAGGGGTCGCCTGAAGCAAACAAAGGCAAGCGCAATGCGAATCAACCAAGCCCAATTGGATTTGCAGGCTGCGGATTTCAGAGCCGTCTCAGTTAGTATTGAAGGAACAAATCTCGATGACCTAGAGAAGAATCGGGACGATATCATATCTTCCTTCCAGCAGCCGGTTCCCTCGGTTGATTTATCACGATTCACTATCCCCGACCAAAACCTCGATTGGGTTGATATGGATGACTTTGTTGAGCTCGATTGGATACTGCCTCAAGAGTCCAACCCAAAAACGCATATTCTCCCTCTTGCGTTCACCCCACGTTTTACTTACTTTCGCCAGACCGATCATGGCGATACAACTCCCGACCAGACAGGGTACAGCTCATTCGGAAATGAGCCTACTCACGATTGTGTTATGTCTGAGAGCAACGAACCTCGTCGGGTACAAATGGAATTGATCAGGGATCGCCTCGCCACCGTCGAAGCACAAATACGGAACTTCGATCGTCAGATTGGGGAGCAGGAGCTTCGTATGGCAAAAGATGTCGACCATCAATCCGAACTTAAGAAGGAGCATGATAACTTTGTCAAACAGGCTGAATCGCTTGCTCGGAGACGTGCCTTCCTTGTGACCGGGCTTCGTCGTCTTGAAATGCAACTTGCACGCGATGAGAAAGTCCCAATGGACAAAAAGCCTGAAGACTTCGCGAGTGACAGCTCGTTTCGGCTTGGTGCTGACCCGGATTCAACGAACAATGGCAAAGAAGCTGATCTCGACGGCTTGTACTCGTCGCGCAACGATGAATACGCTAGCGACTTCAACAACCGTTTTTTGATTCACAACATGCAATTGAAGTGGAACAACTCGCTCCGCAACATTATACTGCGCTATATTCATCAAGTGAGCCAAAGACGAGGTTTCGTCTACTACATGTCCCGCAGAGCCGTCAAATTTATCCTCGATATTGTCGAAGAACAGAACAGAAACAATCAAAGACGATCTAAAATGTTCAAAGGCTCGTCGAGACGGCCGTCCGATGCGGACATAGACGAGGACAGTGTGGAGGATCGTATCGAACAACTTCTGAACGACGCCAAACGCTTCGTCAGTGCCGAGGAACAGGAAAGCGTTGACACGAGTACCCAGACTCAGTCAGATTCGGACAGCTCTAGCGAGAATATCTCGCCCGAATTCACTCCACAGAATAGTTACTACTTACGATTGATTGCGCCGCAAATTCAGCTTCAGAGCGAGAAAAATCCAAAGTCAGTCTTGTTGGTGGCAGCGAGTGGAATGCAACTGAAAGTGATTTCCATCATGGACAAAGAACGTGTTTCAGACGATGTCAGTGGTTTGGTGCAGCGACGCTTCTCCCTTGACATGGATGGAGCTCAGTTCTTCGTTGCAACTCAGAAGAATCTGATGAATCACTTGCAGTTCTATGCCGGCAATAAGTATGGCAACGCACCTGGATCGGCATGGCCACCTTGGGTAACGCTGGAAGCCATGTTTGATTTTGAACTGAATCCTTTTGGCTTCTCAAGAATCATCCAAAAGACTTCTGCGAGCTTGAGATACGACAAATACAACAACCTGCGTCTGAAGTACAATGAGGAAGTTGCAAAAGGGCATCACAATCATGTCGGTCCAGACGGTCAAGAGACTAGGATGGATCATATCAGCGTTGACTTTCCTCACTTTCGGGCCATTTGCGACTCGGCTGAGTATTACTCATTGTACATCATCGTGCTGGATCTTTTGCTTTACAGCGAGCCGTTGGAGAAGGTCCGAAACGAGCGTCTGGAACGCATACTTCTCACTTCGGACTTCAGCGACTTGAGAGGTGCTCCGGAGATGGTGTTCAAGCTGCAGTCTCGCATCCGTCAATTAGAGGAGATCAAAGAGCACTTCCAGATCAACGCCAAGTATCTGGACAAGCATGGCTGGGAAGATCGGCTGGTGCTGGAAAAGGATCTGGCTCAGTGCGAAGATGAGTTATTCTTCTTGATGAAAGCCATCACGACATCTCAAAGGCGGATTGAGCCGACAATGTCTGGAGCAAATGGAATTCTGAGATGGAATATTTCTGCATCCGAGGTAGTATGGCATCTCATGAAGGACCAGTCTCAGCCGTTGGTCGAATTCCAGCTGCGAAACGCCGAGTATGATCGCACGGACAACACCGATGGCTCGAATCACAATCTCGTGACCGTTGAACGGATATACGGCTTGAACCTTCTGCCGGACGCCATCTACCCTCAAATCATCGTACCATATCTTGACCAGGCCAAGAACCTGGACGAACCCGAGGAAAATATGATTAAGGTCAAGTGGCACATGTTGGAGGCTGTGGCCGGTATTCCGGTTCTCGATGACTTCGAGGTGTCGCTGTTCCCGCTCAAGATACAGTTGGAGCGCGAGCTTGGTCAAAGGGTGTTCGAGTATATCTTTCCGAATGTTGGGTCCAATGCGTTCGATGGTGGTTTCTCACCTTTGATGATCAAGAACATGAAAGCTGTGGATGCCTCGGAATCGGAAGAGGACGATGATAGCCCGTCTCCGCCTCGGAGCGCGCAAGACACAAGCGACAAATCAACCGAGGACCTTTCAGTAACAAAAGGACCCGGCGCGATTGAGCTCAGATTGCAGCCCACGCTTTCGCTGACAGACGAAACGAGACCTTATTCGCGTCACAGTGCGCATAACCTCAAGGGTCTTGCCATGACATCGATTCACAAGAAAGAGCAGAAGGACAGCAACCGTCTTGGAGTAGCCCAATCCAAACGTCCAACAACGAGTGCTAGTTCATTGACCAAGAAGAAGTCAGTTGAGAGCTTGCGAATGCTGTCCAGACAACCTACGGATAAGTCGTTAGCCAATGATTCGACCGCCAACGTCGGGGAAGATAAGGGCAAGAAATTTACCCTGATTCCGAGCAAAAGCGGTAAATCCAAGGAAGCCCAAGATGATCTATCTCAGATGATGTCTCGCGCATCTAGCTATATGACCCTTGCTCATGTAAAGGTGCACGATGTCGTACTTTGTTTGAGTTACAAAGGCAAAGGGGAGCACAACCTCGAGGACATCCATGACTTTGTCTTCCGACTTCCTGT
Source organism: Aspergillus hiratsukae (assembly GCA_014281905.1). Lineage (NCBI taxonomy): Eukaryota > Fungi > Ascomycota > Eurotiomycetes > Eurotiales > Aspergillaceae > Aspergillus > Aspergillus hiratsukae. Next base: position 11,258 of record JACBAD010001802.1, on the reverse strand, counting down.
TCTGGAATACCGGAACAAGACGTGGTCCAACTTGGATTTAGCTCTGCGACTGAAGAAGGACGTCATCAAGGCTCTGATCTCTCACGCACCCGCGATACTTGGCAACAAATTCTCTCATCATCGACCTTCAAAGCAACAACTGAAACGCTATCGCGAGCTTGCCACACCATCTCAGCTCCTTCAGAACCCAGACAGTGCATCAAATACCCAGCCGGGCAAAGCCCAGAGCCTAGCGAGTTATGACTCCAATAGCGAATATTCGGAGTCGACATCTCAACGCTCACTTCACTCGGAAACCCCTCCACTTGCGCGATCGCATTCCTTAGGCTCAAGTATGCTTAGCGTCCAGGACCAAGGCACGCCATTCGACTCGCGCTCTGCGAGTGAAGTCGATGTCGATGCTCGCTGGGAGGTATGTCTCTGCAATGTTGTGCGAATTTAGAGAACTGCTAGACTAACCACAACCATAGCAATCTCGTAGGATCGTCAATCCTCCCAACCGGCCAGTGACCTCGGGCCAAGCCATTGCAAGAGCTGAGACCAAGATCTGGCATGGGCCCGATGAGAGGTACATACCAAAACGTTCAACGTCAAAGAGGATTCATCGCTAACCAATTGATGCAGTCACAAAATGACCATCCGAAACCTTGGACGAAAGTTGCTGCCATCGCGAAAATAACGGCCTATCAAAAGCTCGCTCGACAGCCAGCCACGACGTTGTGTCACATCCTTTATTCCAACCATCCTCTCACCTTCACCATCTGCCTTCTCCTTGAATCGAATAGCCCCTCCTAGTTCCTGATCTCGTCTCAATATCCGGATCCCATAGTGTCTTGTGCGATGGTGTATCCCTGTGCAGTAGATTGTATCTGGGCGTCAGATACCCTGTTCATTTTCTGTTCTTCTCCCGCCAGATAGGCTTCGATATCGTCACTTCCTGTCCATGTTCTAATTTCCCTGACATTTATACCATGCATTTCCCCTACGGCGAGCGTGGTGTTTTGCCTTTGAGCGCTGTACATTTCTCTCTTCTTCCCCTAGCTTCTTTGCATCTATTTTCGGGATGGGAATACGGCGATCGAGAGGGATTAGATCGAGTCGGTTGCATTTCACGGTGGCGTGGCTATACTTCTGCTAGTACATACTTCGAGGCGCCCTGTTGGGAGTACCCTGCTCGTTTTTGGTTACCAAAAATGGATAGATGGATAATAGGAATGGCATTATTTTCTTCAGAGGCGCTTCTTACAGGTCGGCGAACGAGATGACAGACATGATCATACTAGTAGTACAGTGTGACATTGTTACAAGAGAACGCTCCGTGAAGCCTAGAAAGTATTGATACAGTTGTGGAATACAAGAAGAGGAAGAAAAAAGCCACACTGAAACGACGGCTGGGGTATCTATATACATCATACATCTCGCCATAGCTTCTGCTTGCGTTCGAATAATGAAAGACGCTGTTGATTTGACGGCTCCACCCAACGCCAGATGCAGTTCATAACAGCATAACGACCGGTAAAAACTGATTAACCTACTTTAATATTTGATTTGAAGAAATCACACGTTCGAGTGGCCATCAGACGGCGTAGTCGGCGCCGACGGCTTTTCGCGCACCCACGGCAAGAAACTCGGTAGGTGGTCCTGGACGGATTCGAAGCGGGTCGGGGCCGACGGCGCACCGACGACGTCGGTATATGTTGGCACGTCTCCCTGCCCGCGATTCTCTCTCCAGGCTTTCTTTTCGCGGCGAAGGTCGCTTTGCACCCAGGGGATGGTGATGAGGGTCCAGATGCCGGCCCAGGCGAAGGGGAGGGACCAGCCCAGCTATTGAATGTTAGTGGTTGTCTCTTGTCAATTTGCGGAATGTGGAGGGATGTGGAATTGGGACGTACAGTGTAGGCGACTGGTTCCGAGGTGGTGAAGATTATGGCGGTAATGGCTGCTGCCCAGACGATTGAGCCTCCTGCCCAGAACATGTTCATTTCGAAGAGCATGCGCCGGAAGTATGGGCTCGACAGGTATCGGGTGCGCAGGGCGTATCGGTAGATCTGGCCGCCGCCTCCGTCGACGGCGACGACGTCTTCGATGAGGACGTAGAGGGCGGTGGGCATCACGGAGCCCTTTGGTGTGGAGGATATTCGGAAGGGGGCTTTGAATCCACAGATGCGGAGCATATCGAGAGTAAGATAGACGGCACCGAAGTAGAACATTACCGTGGGAAGGACCATGGCGACGAGGCGGACTGTTCAATTCGGCGGATGATCAGCAATGCTGAGGGCGTTTGGAGGGATGAAACTCAAGCTTGGAGACATACCATATGGTTCCTCAGGTACCGTACCACTGATCGGATTGATTAGCATCATGACTCCGAAGACAGCTCGCAGACTGGTGTTACTTACACAATTAGCTCAACTGCGAGAATCAACCAGACAATTGTGAAATTGATATGGAAGAAATCCAGCTGCCGCCGCATATCAGTACTCGTCATCACATGCTGATTGTCTCTTCTCTTAGCCTACCCATGATTTCCTTGCGTTCAATGGTCGAGACTTTGAATCTTTTCGTATCAAGAGATAGAGACGGTAGAAGTATTCGTAGACGGCGACACCTCCGAGGCACGCAGTGACGATGGAGAAAACTAGGAAATATGAGCAGCCCGCCCAAGTCCATAGCACATACCATCAGAGCGGATAACTTACCCACATTGTGGGACAAATCCGTGAGATACCAGAGGGTCCAGTAGAGCACCAGAGGTTGGGCCAATGTATCGATCACAAACACCGTCCAAAAGATGGCGATGGATTTCTTTCTGGTACGCAGTGAATAAGGGAGCGGTGGAGGCTCGAGAGGCACCGTGGTTGACGTTCCTTCTTCCATCAGTCAAGAGTGGCAACTTGTGTTGATGGCGATGTTTTCGGAGATAGAGTGGTTAGACGGTGAGACTCATGGCAAAGCGCTGTTGAGAGCGCTTGGGAGTAATGGTGAGGAACAACGGGATAATAGATCGTGGCAAGTTGAAGCTGAAAAGAGGCGACTTGAAGCTTTATTATCAGCTTTAAAACTCAGCAGACGGAGGCGTTCGGAAGTGACGGATTGAATAGTTCGCGGCGAGTATTTTAAGGTTTCTTTTGATAGACGGACTTGCTTTCCTCAGGCCCCCCAAAACAGCTTGGTGCCTGACGTAACAGGCCTAGGATCGGATGATGTCATCCGATCGTTATCGTCGTACGCGGTCATTTTTTTCTTGTTATTTGTATACTATCGCATCTCTGATTTGACCGGCAATTGAAGAACATTGGCAATGAGTCTAGAATGATATAACTTGATCTAGGGTGGACAGTTGGACACTGGGTTCATGGGTTGGCTGATGTACGCCTAGCCCGGTGGCTTAAATATCAGGCGCTCTCTCATACTGTCACTACTATTCCGTAGGTACTTCGTATACGATAGCAGTATCGATTGACCACCATCGCTACTGATTATACAGCCACGAGCACCAAACAATTGCCTTGTTTATCTCCGTACAGAATTTAGGGCATTTTTCAACTTTACAAAGTATGTCAATGTTGAGACCTGAGAGGTTCCGGACCCACTCGGCTGATCGTTGGCGATCCGGCATTATTTTATGCATTCAGAGCACAATACGGATAAATCTAGCACTAAGGGGAGGACAAATTTGACATAAAGCACAGTTTGGCATATGTCATCAAAGGCAAGGTGTCCGAGTGGTCTAAGGAGCACGGTTCAGGAACTGGACCTATAAACTGATTCATCAGTTTCCGTGTCTCGAAAGGGGCGTGGGTTCGAATCCCACCCTTGTCATCTTTTTGTAGTTTCTAGTCTCTTTGAAAGGAAAATAGTTTGAAATCATTTTGCCTCCCAAATCCCCTGCTGTAGACCAACATAATACTGTTCGTCGTTTTTGATGGTCTGGATGATGTCGTTCTCAAGGCAAATCACGTGACAGTATCCGCCTCCCGTCCAGTTTCTCGTTTCTTCTGCTCAGGCCTTTTTTCTCCTACGGCGGCGGTTCGAATCTCGTCTCCTGCTTCAATTTACCAACTTCAGCAGAAATTTTTTGCGTTCTATGCTATGATATCTAGTTTGTCCAGCAACCCTATCAGCTGTGTTAGAACCATGGAGACAATATGGCTCCCAGCTTACAAGACTTGATCGATCATCTCCTCGCGGAGATTGCGCTCTGTGGCGACCAAGGTTTGTTTCTCGCATCTCTGGCGTCGATTCATTGTTATGTTTCTCCCACTATTGCTGCATGTTGCTGCATCCGCACCAACTAGTTTAAGCATACTCAACCTTAGTGCCGTCTTCTACCATTCATCCAATAGAGTGCCTCTCATGTAGTTATTCGCGCGCTTCATCATCACATCGTACCTCATCACCACACTCACTAACTAACATGCATAGGCGCATCTCCTGCGGATATCTTGACTTTCATCGACACATTCTACTCCAGGGCAGCCCAGGGGACATCTGCACGGAGTAATACTGTCGATCGTCCATTCCAGGAAAAAGTCTGGTCTTGGTTGACGACACACCCAGAAGTCTCAGTCGGCAAAGATCGAGAGAGTAACCACCTGCACCTGAATGATGCTGAGCGACTCGCTGAGGCGGACCCTGAACATGCGGTTCGGGTTTTCGTCTCTAGGGAAAGAAGATGGCTAGCGGTGGCTGGTCATGAGCCGGATGAGACCAAAGTCCTTCCCTTGGAATTCGCACTTCTCTCCATTATTGCGTCCCATAAATCCAATGGAATCTTCCAAACGGATCTAGTGAGGCTTAGCGGCCAGGATAAGCGGTCCGTCCCAAAGCGAACCGACATGCTACAACAAAAGGGATACATTGAGAAAAGAGCGATACAGATCAAGTCTGTACGGACCAGTCTATGCGTGCTGCGAAAGTTCTCCACCGACCTCTCTGGTGCAGTCACAGCGGGCGACCAGGCAGAGCGCCTTATTGACTTCAGAGACTTCACCGACAAGCTCTTTTCCATCCTCCGGGAGTACAAGATTATCGCCCGCACCGATCTCAAGAATGCTCTCGGGTTCGCCGATCCCTGGCGGTGGAGAGTCCTCTCCCGAGCCCTACGCAAATTCGAACGTATCGGTGTGCTCAAGCGTGTTAGAGCGACGTCACAGTATGCGGATGATATGAAGAAGCTGCATCCCTGTGTGATGCTTGTTCGCGAGCCAACGGAAAGGGACTATGAGCTGTTCCATGAATACAGTCAAACCATTTACACCGACCTCGAGCAGGAAGATGGATTGGAGCTGGAAGACGGTGCGGGTCCAGCTGATGCCCGTGAAGATATCTCCTCTGCCGAGACCGACAAAGCTGTCGGTATGGTCAAGCAAGAGGCGGATGTGGAGGAGGCTGGTCGAACGATTCCTGCTTGGTCTCCGGATCGTATTATACATAATCAGATCTTCGACCTTGTCGAACAAGCGGGAACCTCTGGCATTACCAACATTGTGAGTTTGCAAATGGATGCTCAATGTGCGATGTGGCTTCTGCTGACCTCCTTTAGGATCTCCTCCGGACCGGTTTCGGGAGCTTCTTCCGCAGACCGCTGGAAAACACATTGGCCCGTTTAGTGGAATGCTGGCAGTTGTCGCAGCCCCTGCATCTGCGTCATCTAGCTATTGTGCGAGACACGGCACTTGAAAAGACCGTCACACATTATATTCATTACTCTATGGCCAATTTCCAAAAACTCGTTGATGCCGGAGAGGCATCGTGGGAAGCTGTCGAGTTTGTCCCCAGGAACACCAAGGCAGACAAAATTTCTGTACCACCCATTGACGCCGTTCCCGAACTTGATGAGAATGGATTACCGAAAGCTGTCCCTACGAAGGAACTTATCAAGAATGGCAACGCGTCGCTTCTCGCTGGCATCTTGGTAGTAAATCCAGCAGATTACAATTGCACTGGAAATGATCCTATGCCGGTACGGCTGAAGGATGGTAGCTATAGTAAGTTTTGGCCCTGGCAAGGAGTGATCACCGATATTAACTCTCGATCAGTAATACGGATCGGCGCGCCAGGTATGAACCGAGTCGGACGTCCGAAGGGAACCCCCAACAAAGTAAAGGTCGAAGTCGAACATCTGTCTGAGTTGGAAGGGGACGTCATTCCAGACCACAGACTCACGACTATCAGGCGGGTGAAGAAAGCTCAACGCGACGAAGAGAGGTTCCGGGGGATGTCTGAAAAGGAGAAACTCGAGGCGCTGGGGCTGGACGAAACATGGACTGAATACAGTGTCTTGCTCATTGAGCGCACAAAACCTGGTGTATACATCACCCCTCGCGGACGACGCAGACCAGCAGGGAAACGACAAGGTCGTCCGAGAATCTCCCGGCTTGCAGTTTTCAAGTCGCCAAAATTAGCATCACTGCCTTGGTTTACCGAGAGCCAGGAAGGCGAACCGGAAGGTGAAGCTGCTAGCACTAGTCAGCAAATTTCTCGCACCCAAAGTGTTGAAACAACTCCTGTCACCTCATTTACTGCGATCAATACCCCTGCAACGACTTCGTTAGCGCCAGACACTCCTTCAAGAGGTACGAAAAGAACGCTTCGGAGTCGGGTTCCCCTTGAGCCAGAATCTGAGTCGCCCTCTAAACAGCGACGTCTTCAACGAACCGAGGTTTCTCGGGAAGTCGCTGTGGCTGAAGTCTCAAGGTCTGAGGAACCATTGTCAGATGGGCAGAGGACTGGTCAGCCCACTATTGAGACCGTCAAGGAAGCTCCTTCTCGGGCCAACAAACGGAGAAGGGAACCGTCTCCAATTCCTGCCGAGGAAGCTGTTGCAGTCCGCAAGGGCATGCAAAGACCAGACGTTGAGCTGACACAAGCTCCGTCGCCTGCAGAAAAACGGCAAACCGCCCTGTCGCGGCCTAGTGGAAGTTTAGAAACACCGTCCAAAAGGCGCCGATATGAACCGCAAGCTTTGCGAGGTGAAGAAACTCCCTCAACCCTTTCTCCGGCAGCCACGCTGGAAATGGCCGCTGAGCAGCCTGCTCCATCAGAGCCGCTAAAAGTTGAGAATGGAGAAGACCGCCCTGTCACGCCATTGGAAGTCACAGCTCACGAGGACATGGCGGTGGATGAGGACGCGCCAGCTGCGGCTGCTGATCCAGTCTCCACTACTAATAACGTCCAAGAAGTCAACGCTATCGACTTGAAGCCCACTGACGCTACACCAGAAATTGAGCTGCGCGATGTATCGCAGACGCCAGAGGGGCAGCGACAGCGCACAAAGAGGCCGGAAAGGTTCGGCTCTGTTGCGGTCTTACGCAGGGGCATTATCATGGATATTATTGAGAAAGCCGGAGGCGCGTACGCCATGGGTACCGAACTATGGTACCCGTTTGTGACTGCATGGAAGAAGACGAAATACAAGGAAACGCCCGACATGCGAACCGTCAAGACAACTATTAAACACATGATTGACGCAGGCAAACTTCGGCAGTTCACATTCAGCGGGAGGGACAGCAAAGGGGTAATGGTAACAAAGAGTATTGTCGCCAAGCCTGAATTGCAGCCTGATGATCCGATAATCAAAGACTTGCAGCAGAAGATGCTCACCACAACAGCGCGATACTACTTCCCACCTGGTGTTGAAATAGATCCCGAACTGACCAAATCAAGTGGGAAAAGCGCAAAGAGTACGCCGATCAGCGAAGCCAAGGTTGGACTCCCTATTGAGCGTGGGATTACCGTGCATTTGCATCAAAAGCCAGCCTTTGTCCTGGCTCTGGAGAAGAGAAAGGGACAGAGCATTCAACGGCGGTTAATGCAGCGCCTCTACGACACGGAGGTTCAACGTCCCTCCGGAGTCGTTAGACTCGCCAGGCTTCGACGAGGGGCCGCACGGGATTTTCTGGAACCCATCCTCAGGCAGCCAGCTGACGGGCTGGCTGGAGAAAGAGAAGAGTTAGCCCCGAGAGCTCCCCGCAGGTTGAAACGCCTCTGGATGCCTATTTCATCCATGGCACCTTATGCTATGTTCATGAATACAGTGCAGACGTTCCATTCAAGAACGGGTACCTTTTCGACAGAGGCCGGGCTAGTAGCGGTCCGAGCTGCTGCAGTTGCCCGTGCAAGAGCCGCCTTCCGATTACCGAAATCTCTGGATGACCTCTTGGACCAGGGAAAACTCTTGGATCAGGCGAGACGACGCCCAGTGGACTTCTCTGGGACTGCGGATCCACGGACTACCAAGTTCTTCTGGGAAACCGGTGTGATTTTGAGATGGGAGCTCCAAAATGAAGAATTCATACTTGAAAAACAAGCCAAAGAAGGCCAGGAGTTTTCTTTTATCCATCAGACGTTCGAGGATTTCCCGGAGGAAGTCCCAATAGAAGGGGATATCCAGATTGAAATTGATCAGAGCGCATATCCTAGGGTGCGCGTTCCGAGGGTCAGGAAGATCAGAGAAGCAGCTCGCCGTTTGGAAATACTTGAACCTGAAAACGCACCTCCAGAAGAGGCGGAAGAGGCAGAGGCAGAAGAGGTAGTGGAATTGGAAGAACCTTCTGAATCGGAAGTTTCCTCTGACTCTGAAGATTCGGACGACTCGCTGGAAGCACTGGATCTGCTGTTCTCCGCTGACCGACGTAGACGGCGCAACGACTACGTGCCGCAGAATCGTCGCCTGGAGAAACTAGCCGCCGAAGGACCTGGACATGTAGCGGCAAAAACGCCAACCCGACCGTCTGCCCGGCGGAATCGAGCTCTTCAGCATCTCCCACGTCTGATATCGGAAAGAATTCTGACTGCGATTGTGGTCGTTAGGGCCCTAGCCGGCGGCTATGACGGCAAGATCGTCGACTGGCAGCTAGTCTGCCAGAGTTTTCCCAACCAGGACGCCAAAATGATCCAAGAGCGGGGGAAGAGTATTCTAAGCAAAAACCGACTGCAGGTAGCGAAGATGCAGAGTGACTTTCAGGAGCGGTTCATCGTGGCATACGCGAAGGGCCAGGTGCCGCCGATCAATTACGAAGACTTGGAAGGATATGATTGGGAGAGGGTTGTCGACTGGGCACAGGCAGAGCTGGACATTCCCAGGTCCGAGAAGCTGCCGGATCTTCCTGCCACCAAGGAGCAGTTCGACAGCGTGTTTGAGCTGCGCGAGGAGCCGCCGGTCACGCTGGATGAACTCTATCAGAATACTCATGGAGTGACTGTCAACCGCCGACGTGCTCTCTACGCAGGCGTTCCTTTCGCCATCCCCTTGCCTGAGAAGCCGGCTCAACCTACCGCCCGACAGGCCGAGCTTGCCCGGTTGGACGTGGCCAAGACGTGGGTTCGAGCCAACATCGTCGCACCAGAGGAGTCCTACCGGCCCGCAGAGGCGCGGCAGGCCCTGGCCAATTTCGGAGGCAGACTTGTCGACGACGCGCTGCAGTCCTTGACAACGGAGCGGGTCGTATCGCAGGGCAACAGAGGGCGCATTACCCCGGGTCGCAACTACGACATCACCGAGTTCTTCTTGCACATGCTGAGCCGCAGGCGGAACATCGAAGTCACACAGCTGCGGCGAGCCGCACGGTTCAAAACCGAGACCCTGGACCCGGCGCTGCAAAGCACCGGCTCGTTCACCATCAACTACCACGCCGAAGACGGCGACATCCTCGCGCTGATCAACCTCGCCGCCGAGCGCAGAATCATCCTGAAACCGAGGGATCCCCCACGCGACAAATTCGGGCTCACAGACGGCGGCTACCTAACCCGACAAATCGACAAGGATAAGCTGCGCTTCGTCGTCGAGGCGCACCCCGTTCCGGAGTATGTATATGGCAACCCGTTCCGGGAGAAGATCGCCAACACGCCCCCGCCGTGTCCGCCCCGTGCTGCCGTCACCGAAGGCGGATTCGTCCCTGAGAAGATTCCCCTGTGGGTTGATATCCATGGCAATTTTGTCAAGGTGCTGTGGGAATTTGCCGTGGCGGCTGTCGTGGGGATCGTCGCTGTGCGCCCGGGGATCAGTGCTAGGGGGGTTGCAAGCATGGTGCAACCATCCATGGGAGCATGGGAGGTGCTACTCTTGTTGAGATGGATGGCGGATGTGGGAGTTTTACAAAGGGAGAACGAGTACGAAGCAGTGGAGGAGACGACCGGATGGCAAGTCCAAGAATGGTGGTGGATGGTGCTGCATGACTACAACTACCCTCTGACCCGCGGATCTGACTAAATGTAATGATATCACTTTAAAAGCCCTGTATAGTATTATTGTCACAATCGAGCTGACCTCAAATAAAGTGTTCTGATTCAACCCATCAACCCTAGATAAACATCACTCCGTATGCACCGTATGCACCAAACCCAACCAAGAAAACAGATAATATCCAATAACTCCGGGACCAGCCCCGATAAAAGAACGACACCGCTAATAGGTACTGCTAATACTCCTCCGACTTTGCAAACCGTCGTAGGATCATAAACGCCAATGCGACGAGAACGCCTAGGATGGCTCGATCTAGCCACGGGGCTTCTGATGTGGTGGCTCGGGAAGTAGTGGTAGTGGTAGTCTGCACAGGAGTTGTGCGTGTTGGCGTAGGTGCAGCTGCTTCTGCAGGCGCAGGCGCAGGCGCAGACTCAAGCGCAGACGATAGAGACGATACCGGCACCGGGACCTGCTGCGGCGCAACCGCACCATCCCTCGACGCGGCCAGCGATTCCGATTCCTGCGAAGACGCCGTCTCCGTATCCCTATTTGTATTTGCGTTTGCTGTAGTATCCGACAGTTTTGGCTCTAGCTCTGCTTCAGCTTCTCCCGAAGCAGTACTCTCGTCCGCGGTAGCACCCACACCCACACCCACACCCACACTGCGTGTGGGCGTGGCCTCATCATCTTCAACAACAACCCCCTTCTCCCTACAAACCTCCCTCCACGCCCTCAGGATCTCCTCATTCGTCCTCCCCCCTTCACAAACCTCACAAACCCAACTCCGACTCTCAACCGCATACCTCCTCCTCACCTCTTCGGGCAAATCCAACCCCCCAACCTGCCCCTTCGCATCCGCATCCATAAAACTCCTCAGCGCAAGCAGCGCCGTCCGAATCCCCCACGCAGGCTGCCAGCTCTCCTCATGGTGGCCCGAGATACTCAGGCAGATCTCGCGGTTGACCTCGAAGCGGCCCGAGGGGGTGAGGAAGCGGAAAGACGGTGGGCGGAGCGGGTAGGATGCGGGGAGGACGATGCGGCCGTGGTAGATGCCTTGGGCGTAGGGGGAGGG
>JACBAD010001803.1:0-24711 GCA_014281905.1 Aspergillus hiratsukae | reverse complement strand
CGCGTTTTTACGCGACTGGACGCGTATGGCGAGGCAGAACGCAGGAAGAGGACCAAGGAAGAGATGCCCGTAAGTTATGACACTAAACAGTAATAGTAGCTCGCGCTTCGGCCGTCTCTCTTTCTTCCGCAGTAAGCTCTACAGGTCGGTGAAGCCTAATCCGCAGTGTGATCATCACGTGAGGCAACCCCAATAAAACTATCCCATATATGTCGGGGGCCTAAGGCCACCCATAAGATCGGCTGACTTTGCAGCTCCAATGAGCTTGGATTAGCTTAGCAGCCTTAGCTTAAAGCCGTCTCTGCATGGACCTAGGGACTAGAGTTCCGAGATAGAAGCATCAATGAAAGCGCTTCCACACTTTCTGCATCTCATCAATCTGTTATGATACAAGTAACATTTAATTATTTTAACACGTACATACCTTTCCTTCACTCAAAAAGAAATCTGCACACTTGGACATCTCCATATTAAGTATAACTTTCACTCTTGGTACAGATCAGTGACATTTACCCCTATCTCGCTCAATCCGGCCTACTTTGACTTGGTCTGCCGCTTTTCTGAGCCATCAACCGCCCAACATTTCGACATGGCAGACAACAACATCAGAGACCGCTTGAGGTCGATGGCCTTCGACCTTGGCGAGGCCAGGGACGCTCTTCGCGGCAAAGATGTCCCTGTGGCTCTTGGACGCAGAGTCACGCGACTTTGCGTGATCCGCGGCATTCGATACCACGAGGAGTTCGCCGAGCATCCAGACCTAGAACAGCTCAGGCGATATGTGCCAGAAGTGTCCCGTGCTTTGAACGCTCGCGCGATCATGAGCAACAAGATCCCCTCTATGCCTGAAGCGCGAGATAGACCCTACTGCATCTGGCACCCTCAGGTGGCATTGCAAGACACCTACAGGAAGCTGTGGCAGCAGTATCCTGACATGTCGTACCAAATTGCTCGCGCGTGTGCTGTAGCCAACTATGTGGAACTGTATCTCGAGATGGATCTGTTACCTGATGTCTCGATTGCTGAGGAAGCCCGCGCTAGTGGATCCATGGACATCTATGAAGCCATCATGCGAAATCCTGTTCGGTATCGCATCATGAATGATTACACCAGAGAGATTACGCTGCAGAACCCGAAGCCTGCATGTTTGAATGATGATACGGCCGTCGTATCTACTCTCGATATTAAACAAGGCATCAGAAAACCGCGAGGCGAAGAGATAGAACCTATTATTGAAGGCTCCCAAGATGCCGACGATATGTTTGATGACGAGATGGACTATCTTATTCCCTTTCCCGGGTTTGATGAGAAAATGTTCAACATTACAGAGGACATGAATGTGGGTGAGGTAAATTCAGCAGAACCACAGCTAAATTACCTACCTGAACTGCTCTCTCAACCTCTCCCTGTTGATTTGCCACAGGGCAACAAGGACCTTTTGATCCTGATGGCAGCCTATTATGGGAACATCGACAGATATGCCAGACTGCGTCGTCCTCACATGATTGAAGGAAAGCCAGGGTCCCTCGTCCGTGGGATCTATCACAACTCGATGTTCGCCCTCTGGTGTAGGACCCAAACTATACCAAACTGGCCGGCCAGCTTGCATGTGACGAGAGCGATACATGCTCGGATGATTATGAACAATGACTTGAGTCGTATCATTAATCTGGACATGAGGCAACCCTATAAAGACTTTCTTGCCGACATGCCATACCTAATCTGGTTCCCTAATACAGCTTATCACAACACGTACAAGACTCTAGCGAGCACAGTGGCTGAGATGAGACCGTGAGTCTTACACGCAGCGGTCTATACAGAGGATAAAGATCTCTTCGACTGGATGCTGGACGACCTCGGCGTGGCCCCGACCCGGCCTGCTTTTCAGGAAGCCAGGGTTCGAAACAGGGGAGACGCCCCTTCCTACTTCGTGCATCGTCTAGAGGCTCGCAGTCAAGAACTAGGGATAGATCTTGCCGCTCCTGTTGCAAGTTTCAAAATGTACTCGGCGCAACCGCAGCAGAGTAGTATCTGGTTGGCGAAGGAGCTGACGCCGGGGGAAGTTCACAGCTCAGTGGAGGATTGGGGATTTTACGATGGATACATAGTAGATGCTTCCGAAGTCGAGTTGTTTGCATCAGCACCTGAACCTTGGCGGCCAGGCTCATGGAAAGTCGAACTAGACTAAGAGAACTGGCCGAAAAGAGGAAGCACTGACGAGTAGCTGAGAAGCATTAAGTTCCCAGTACTTGTGTGCTTGCCAGCTCCGCCATCGAAACAGTGGTGGCCTGGCCATGTTTACATTTCAATATCGTTTCCCGCTTTTCTTAGCTCCTCGCCAAATCTGTGACCTTCGGTATACAGGATGTCTGCCAAGGCTATGCGAAGCAAAGTAGGGGGAAGAATGGAAACGTCCGCAATTGCTGCTCGACCTGGAAGGCGTATATATTATTTTTAGGCTGTCGTTTCCAAGATCGTTGGCTCACTGCTGGCAGTTACAGTTCGAAATGCAGCCGTAAATGACCTCAGTAGCTGTTATTTTCAGCGTCCATTCCACAGGTCCACACATTCTAGTTGTAAGACAGGTGCTGTAAGCACTAGATGGCTCCTTAGGGATGTCGTCCAATACCAAGAGATCATTGGTGGAAAGAAGGATTTGACCAATATTGGGCGTTTCATCTCCTCACTCAGCAAAGGTCACCATCAAAAGAGCACCAGATAGATATCTAGAGATGGGGGACGAAGAAGTCATCAAAGTGGGACGCCACTTGATGATGGAATCCAGAAAAGAATATCATAGAGCATGTGTCTTGGCCATTGATCTTCAAAACATGCATGATGTCTCATTAATAATACAGGAATTATCATACTCTAGTCTACTTCTTTGCACATATGTGGGGCTCGGAAAACAGACATGACAAGCAATGGCATACGGTTTATGGAGCGTCTCTTGCAGCATGTCGATCTGTCCTAAGCTTGGTCCAGTGAAATCATGGCCCCAAGAACGGGACACGAGTAACGAGTTACACGAGTGCCAAGAACGTAATACGAGCTTACATAGATAAACTAGACCATGTATCCCCAAGTCAGGGGCTGCTTACTCTGTGGGGGTAACTGAGAAGCCGACAACACCACCTGAGAGAAGTCAGGATCACACACAAGGGCTCAAGAGCTGGGAAGAACACTCAACTGCATACAGTACTGTTTTCACTTGGGATACTACCAAGATTCTCCTACCATGCCACCAAAAAGGAAGTCCACAGTTGACGCAGGACCGCTTAGAAGAACAGGCAGGTCAAAGCAAATAGCAGTGCATAGTGCTTGTTCCAGTACTGAATCCCTTTGCTTGTCTGAATAAAGATGTTGTCAATCTTATCCTATATTATCTCTCACTTCCTAATCTTGTTTAGTGTGAGTGTGTCTGCAAAAGTTGGAGAGACAACCTATACTAGTGGGTAGCGGCATTTGGATTTCATGTCCATTTCCTGCATATTACCTGGGATCTTGTGCGCAACTCAACCGCCGCGATCTTGGAGGCATTTAAAGTCCAAGGTAAGTATTTCTTGGGTGTTTATACATACCTTCTGATGCATGTACAGCCCATCAACAACATGGCATTCGGTCAGGCAAAGTGTCATCAGTGCAAGAATTCAGTTTCCTGAGTTACTATAATACGACCGTCGTGGGAAACTTCGTAGCTGGTCAGGCACGGGACGGACTAGTTGTGTTATGGCATGAACTTGCTGTTCCAGGGGGCGCAGTAGTAAATACCAAAACCATTTCTCTCAAGAAGGTCTGGAGGGTTCATGCGGTCCTGATGTGCTTTGAGATGAATCAGGAGGGAATTTTACTACTGTGGCTCGGTGAGACAGGGAAAACACGTGCCAGGCGTGTATGCACATGCCCTATTCTATAACCTCTATGCTAATGTTGACTAGAAGCGTGGTCTATTCACCAGTTGAGGGCAAAACTGTCTGGCGGCAGGACCACAGGCACAACAACCCAAGGTAAGGTGTTCCAGGCGAGCTCACCCCAATCCTAATAGGGAGGTCTGTCCTCCATTGCACGAGACGGGGCTCAAATCGCGAAACGTTTGATCTTGTTGGGATCGACTTTCGAGTCAGCGAACCTACTGTTATCTACGAGTCTTCCGCCATCGGGCCACAACTCTGGCCCCATAACAGAACCCGCAGAGGACTTTTACACATGGGTGAGCGCGAGCTTCTGGTGCTATGTGATTCCGAGACTTGGGTGGGGACTGGCAGGGTTTCAATTCTTGATGGTGGAAATGGGCAGCTCCTCTTTCGGTTCGATGGCGGGCCAGCCCATTTTTTTAATCGTAACATACTGGCACCTCCGACTATCAACCAGTTCTCGATACAATCGATGCCAGCACTCGTCCGGCTAGGCGATGCTCTGCAGCCCTGGGAAGGGCATGCAAAAGCATTGCAGGACTTTATTATTACGCAGACGTTTTCCATTGCCTTTTCTGGGTCTGACCGCAGTCCCATCGATATAGTCAGGTTAAGTGCAGAAGCCCATAAAAGAATGATTCAATCGCCAAATACTTATGCTAGAAGAAAAGAGCTACTTCCTATACTTAATCTTGCGTTTACGCTGATTCTCTTGGATGAGGATCATAAGCAGGGCCTTTTTCAAAGAGGCTTTAAAATCTTTGGTTCTTTGCCTATCGTTAAAGGACAGATGATGATGTTTATTCTCTGTGATTGGGGAAGTATAGCTGCAACCAAGAATGCAAAATACCCTGTATGAGAATATGTAAAAAGGTTTTACTAGTTTCGTCAACTCCAGGTTGTTAAGGTAGATTTAAACTTTATCCTTTATCCCATGTCACGATTACGATGTCATGGGTCCCTAAGGGTACTATTAGAGTCTAGAACATTAGAAGACCTATAAACATTTAGAATAATCGCAATAGTAGCACAACAATTATATTAGATTATATTAGCTTATATTAATGGTTTAGTTAATGAGACCAGTTGGCTAGAATACATACAGTTCTTCAAAAGTTTCCGTAGCCCCCACCGACATCAAATATATATATCTATCAAGACAATATTAATTTCTTCTACCATACCATCCACACCCTTATAAAATTATATATAAAGGTATGATTCTATCAAAAGTTGACTGTAGATTTCAAAAAGCATAGTATTAAAACCTAATATTTGGTGTACCACCCCTTTGCCTCGATAATCGCCTGTACTCCAGTTTTCGTAAATATACAAATGACAATCAGTCTAATCTAAACTATGCGGTACGAGAAATTGGATAATGAACATCAATTGCCACTCAATACAGATCAAACAAGATACTCAGTGAGCAGTACGTTCATACTTCTCAACCAAATGCCAGTAGGGCTTGGCGATGGATCTGCGTGCTGCCTTTCCAATTCCAATCCACAGTAAGCAGCCACACCAGAAAACAACTCCCAACACTGCGATCAAGATAAAAGTGTTCTGCAGGCCAATGTTCGTAATCATGGGATTGACCGCATAAGCGAAAGCAAAGCCTAGCAAAGTATTGTCAGCACTTGGGACGAATTGGTTGATCGACAGAGAGACGTTCGGCTTACCAATAGTATTACGGATCAAGATCACAGTCACAATTGACTCTCCAGCCAACTCTTTCTGACTGTCAATAATGTACGTTATGGCTAGGCCAGAACCCATTGGCAGAGTCATACAGACAAAGCCTATTCCGAATACAACTCCAATCCAGTGGACGTGGTGGCTCGCCCCAACACCATAGAGAATGCATCCCAACGGATGGGCGACAACGGGGATCAGGAACATCCACAGACGGTCTTCGGGTTCTTTGATACCCTGTCGTCTTCTGGCCAGCTTGATTGCAAGGATATCGCTAAGCCAACCGCTGAAGTAGCAGCCAATTGAAACCCCGATCACACTGGCGAAGTATGTGAGACCGATCTCATCGGTGGTAAAGTAATACGGAGCACCGCCAAGGACCTCCGCCAACGATCCTCCCAAAACATTGTACCAAGCAAGAATACTGCCCACAAGGAGGCCAGAAAATATTTGCGTGGGGAAAGAGAGCAGTCGGAAAGAAAGGAAGATTGACCGCCAGAAAGTAATGGGCTGCTCTGGGTGTCTCAATCCCCACATCTTCAGCATGTGGGAGTATGTTTTGATCTGATACGCCTCTCCAGTATCCGAAGCGGCGACAAATTCACTCTCCGGTTCCTTGGATGCGGAAACCTTTTCGCTGTCCGTACCAGGGGAGGAATCCAGAACGGCAGTATTCTGAAGGATGGGGGTCGGTTGCTTGACGTCCGGTTTGCGGAAGAACATGGTTTCCTCGAAGCCGAAGAACATTGCGATTGTGACACAGAGACAGATGATGGCCAGTATGTATTGAATCCATCTCCAGCCCATGTTCTGAGCCACAAAACCGCCAGCAATGGGCGACAGGAACGCACCACACCAAAGAGTCCAGTTGTAGACGCCCATGTGGAAGCCGCGATCGTGGGCGAAGTGGACATCGGCAATGCAGAGTTCAATCAAGGCTTCCTGGGGGGAAATGAAGAGACCGAGCAAAATGCGATTGGCATACCATTCACCGGTCGTTTTCAAATAGGCAGACCAGATCTGCATGAGCGAGGCTCCCAGCATACCAACTATGAGAACTGGGCGACGACCAAAATCTTGGGCGAGGTTTTGTGTCAGCAGGGTCCCCCAGCCCATAAAGAGATACATGAGACCGTTTCCAGTGCTGAGATCGGCCACGGAGATGCCCGTGTCTTCGGAGATTAGCAGATAGGCAGAGGAAAGACCACTGATGAGCGCGGCAGCGAAGAAGCACCACGCCATCTGGCAGGTGCTGTTCAGGATTTTGCGGGAGCGGCTCCAGTTCAAAGGGTCATCAGGATGGGAACTCGGGTGAGGGATCAAAACGATATCTTTCTGGCCATCATGTCTCAGGTGAAGGTTGTGGTCCAAATCCACCTGCTGGACCGTTCCGGGAATACGAAGAGAATCTTCCATTGTTTCAACTGATTTGGGGGTATTCTGTTGACCGACAATGTCAGTATGTGTTGTGTGAGCAGTTGGTAGTTCATCAGTAGGAATGGCGAACTCACCGAGTTGACCCCTTGGGACTCTCAGTTGAACGGTGTCAAGAATCGACAGGGTGGTGACTTTGTCTCGTTCTGTCTCAAGCTTTTCAATTTGAGGAAAAGGTGGCCGGGTAAAGAAAGATATAAAGCAATGGACATTCCATTGTAGTTTCTGGGTCTTATCTGACTTGTACCATTCAACGAATAAATCCGTCACAATCGAAGATAGAGAAACCGCAGGTGTATCTTATCATACGCGGCCGTGCTACAGTCTTGCCGTTGGAGTCGTCTCAGTTCCAGCCATCTGTCTTGATAAGCACCGGAATTGGAGAGCTGTCCAGTCGGATCCCTCCATTTGCCAGTTTACATCCGAACCGACGCTTTCCGGTTGGAGTTTATATCCGTCGGCCCCGATTATTCGCCATTATAGCACGCATGTAAAACCTACTAGAAATAGCATAGATTATTAATCCCGTTTCTAGAAGGGGGATATGTTTCTGCATCCCCAATGTATGGGGTTTGACTTCTCCACCGTGAGAACGCGCGGCTCCAGATTCCTGGGGCTTATTAATAATAATAGACAAGATAATTTCACCGCCAGGGCCCAGAACTGTATTCTAAAAACAGGATCATATCGTACTAAGTCAAGCCTATAAACAGGAAACTGCTATTTTTGACCGCACTAGATATCTCTCAAAAACATGAGGGCATCTCCGGCCTTCACCGTATCACCAGGCTGTACGAGCACCTTTGCAACCTTTAACTGCCGTTCCATCCCATCCTTTTTATCTCCGTCGAAGTAGACGGATATTTCCATTTTCATTGCCTCGAGAATGGCGAGAACTTGGGTAGAGGAGATAACGTCGTCATCCGCAACGTTGACCTTCCACACATTGGCATCGAGAGGAGCATGCAGTGTCAAAATGTCGGGGTCTGGTGTGGCTCAGTTAGTCTGCTGGCATGATGAATGAATTTAAACATGTTCGTGCTCACCTTGTCTCATGATCGAAATTTCATCGGCAGGAAGTTTGTTCTGCGCTTTTTCAGCCATCCACCTGTCCATGGATTCATTCTCGAGTATCTGCATCTCTGCGTGCGCAACCGCCTGGCGAGCCTTGAAAGCCGCTACATCAACCCGGGCCTGCTCAAGAAGAAGGTTGTGGGCGCCCATGTCGAATACGACTTCCTCATACTGGAATTTGTAACGACCAGACCGGAAAAGAGCCATATCACGCTCAAATTCTTCCTTGTCCACGCGATAGAAATTAATCTGGTCGAAGTCCCGGAACAGACCAGGTTGTGTGGGCAGGAAGTCTGGCTTCACTCCCAATAGGTCAAAGCAGGGGATAGTTTGTCCCGTCATCTGATATCCTCCAGGAGAATCGACGGGGTAGATGCTATGGGCAAGGGCATGTCAATCCTGTATTGACATCACGTTTAAGTGGAAAGGAACTTACTTCATGCAGGATCCTCCCCAGCTTACACTGCCTTCCGGGGTATACACGCGACTAGGATTCTGTTTGGGACATGTTAAGCGATAGCGAGGGTCAACCGGAAGGCAAATAGTATCGGCACAGTAAAAGCCGACACAGATAGCCATGAAATCGATCGTGAGGAAGATCTTGATCAATTCTTCCCTTGTAATGCCGTTGATACGGGCCACAAAGTCCATGTTGTTCGGTAGGTATGGAGCATATGGTCTTTGTGTCTCCATGTACCGCTGGACAGCTTCCTCCTGGGCTGCGCTCTCGAAGCAGATAGGAAGACGGAATCTTCGGCTCGGAACTTTGGTATAGCTGAGATCGGCAACCTTGTCTTGCAACGATAACAAAAGATTTATAAGCCTGTTCTGTGGAAACTTCAGGCCATTGTAGTGGATCAGGAGCGCTATGATTGATCAGCTATTCGGCGGTCAAACACCAATGCAGCAAGGAAAGCTCACAGTTGCAGCATCCGATGGTCTTGTAGACACTTTGCCTTAAAGCTTCGTCTGAAACCTGAGACTCTTTAAGAGCCCGGTCCAGTGCTGTTACCCGGCATCGATGATTGAGGTTAAAAGTTCCGTCGCCGAACTCGATCAACAAGAAATCGTCCCCACCCTGCCAATAACAGTTAGAAATTGATGCAGATAGTAAACCAAAGCATTCCCTTACCTGTCTGAACGTCATAGCGTCTCCGGATCCACTCAAATTGGTCTGGTAGAGCAATGACTTTCCCCAGTTGCCCGAAACAGTCGACTCAGGCAAGGAGGAAGAAAGGATGGGTTCGATGTTATCCGGGTCGCACTGGCCTGCCACCAATGCGGATACATCTTCCAGGAACTTATCCAGTTGGGCACGAATCTTCAGCGCGTCATTCAAGGACACTCTGCGATATTGAACTGTATCACCGGATTTCACTTGGCCCAAGCGCCATAAACTGCCATTCACAATGGTAGTCGACGAAATGAAGCCTCCAAGGTCAGGGGCATCTACAGGGAAAATACAAGGACTGGAAACAAATTAGCCAAGTCGAAGTGACGGTAGAGAGACAATCGCAAATGGGCTCTACCTGTCTCCCGTCCAGTTCAATGTTCCCATGGGGTACCCATATTCAATCACGTTGCTGGGGTGCTGTCCACCCTCGCCTCCATCTTCCCTTGCCCATCTAGGAGCTGGGCCGATGAGACGAATGCCACCTCTGGTGGCGTTATGCGAAACCTTCCTGCAAGTGATGGGTTAGTAATCTCTCAGAATATTTCAGTCCACTCTTGCTATTGCCATGCCCTACCAGACAGTATCATAGATCATGTCGATATCTTCTGATACGATGTAGCCCTCATCGTATGGTCCGACCATGGCATAAATGTCCCAGTGATTGGAGTAACTGGGTCGCAAATGAGCGGGCAATGACACTGGCTGTTCTGCCTCAAGTGCACAGATCTTCGTAATTGCTAGCATATCGCCTGGGGCAAGCGCTCTTCCTTGATATCCACCGATTCCAAGTAGAGGAGAAGTTGATTTGGATCCAAAGTATGGGGCACTGTAAGAGAATTAGTTGTCGAGTCTCAATGCAATAATAACGTATAACTCACATGGCTGGAAAGCCTCCACGTACAGCGAGGTATGCTATACATTAGATTAGTAGATGGAAACTCGGAGCCGCTATAAATAGCCTACCTCGACAGCCTCCAGATCCACACAGCTTGCCGATGGATAGTGTTTGGCCACGTTTGATGTAGAGTCGCGTCCACATTGGGACATCGGTCCCATCAAGGGTAAGATCCATGGGAGCACCACATACTGATACGACTGCAGGGGATAAGAAGCGTAGTTCTGGCCCCTTCAACATCATTTCTAGCCCTTCGGTGGTGGTGGGATTTCCAACTAGGATGTTGGCAACTGGAAGCAACACAAGTTCGTCAGGAAATCATGGACATAGAGGATTGATAAATGCGCATTAATGGATATACCTTGAAAAGCCAGAGGGTCCTGTATATTGTATATTCCCATATTAGTCCTTCAACTGTCCGAACTTTGGGGGGTTCAGCTAACCATTGGTCCTGCATGCGGAATTCCTTTCCCAGCATTTGGGCGTCCCGGGTAGTCTTGGACTGTCGTGTATACACCCGGTGATACAACATCGATTGCAGTTGGGCTGGATTCAAAGTCGACCAGGAAGTTTGTCAAGGTATGACCTGTACGAAATGTGCTAGACTGCACAATGTCATGCAAGAAATCCAAGTTGGTCGGTGGTCCACAGATGGTCGACTGCGAAAGGACTGTACACATTTTTCCAATGGCCTCATTGCGGTTGGAGCCATGTACCATCAACTTGGCGATCATAGGGTCTAAAATACATGGTCAGTTTCTGTTCTCAGTCGACACCCGAGAGAAGGCACAGACCGTAGTACGTAGAAATTCGGGTTCCAGTAGCGACCCACGTGTCAATTCGAGTACCTGGAAGCTCTCTCCATTCAACATGTTGAAGCAAGCCAGGCGATGGAGAATAGTTTCGGGCAGGATTCTCTGCATAGACGCGAACTTCAATTGCGCAGCCCGAAGGTTCTTCTGGCTGCAATGATTCCAGATAATCCTTGTCCAGACCTCCACGTCCGCATAATTCCCGGTCAGCTTGTTGAAGCATGAGTTTCACTAGATCCAGTCCATAGCAGAGCTCCGTAATGCCGTGCTCCACCTGGAGACGAGTGTTCATCTCCAGGAAAAAGAAATCTCCCGATACATCGTCGACGAGATATTCCACCGTTCCTGCGGAGCCATACCGAACGGATTTGGCCAGAGCAACGGCCGCAGAGGTTAACTTTTGACGAAGCCCAGGATGTCTTTCCACAAATGGACTGGGGCACTCTTCGACGACCTTTTGATGACGGCGCTGAATCGAGCACTCCCGCTCGCCAATATGAATAGCATCTCCCAGACCATTACCAAACACCTGGACCTCAATGTGATGACTCTCGGGGTAGTAACGTTCCATGAAAACACCTGCGTTCTTGAACAAGGTCTCTCCTCGTGAGCGCACCTGCGTCAAGGACTTTCGGACCTCCTCCGCTGAGTTACATATCATCAGGCCCATACCACCACCCCCGCCGGTCGCTTTTAGCATCACCTAATTTTATCCCCATTAGTATGATGCACAGAAAAGAAAGGATCAAGGGAAGAAGTACAGGGTATCCCAACTCATCTGCAGCCTTCACCGCCTCGTCCTCGGTGACGAGCAGCCCCTGCGTTCCAGGAACGATGGGAACACCAGCTGCCACAGCAATCTCGCGAGCGCGATGCTTCAACCCAAAGGCTTCGATGGCTTCAGACCTAGGGCCCACGAAAACCATGCCAGCATTGGCGATAGCTTCTGCAAACTCCACATTTTCCGACAAGAATCCGTAGCCTGGAATAATGGCGTCGACTTGACGGGAACGGGCGATCTCGATGATTGCGTTCCTGTTCATCATAGCTCTGATCAGTTCCCTCGACAGATCTTTTCTGACACTGACGCGGTAACCTACCCGTTAATGTACGCGGTAGAGTCATCTCCCGGTAGCAGAACTGCCTCGTCTGCGGCAGAAACATGTCGTGAGGTTGCGTCTGCCGCCGTGTAAATGGCAATCGTACGGACACCGAGCTCTCTGTTGCAGATCGAGAAAAGAAAGGAGTTAGCTGGATGGGATTCTGCAAGAATGCTTCTCAAGGCAATGGAGAGCTTTTTTCTTACTTGGCTGTTCTGATGATGCGGACAGCAATCTCACCGCGATTCGCAATGAGTAGAGTGTTTAATTTCTCCATCGCGGTGACATTTATTCACTTTCTACTAAAATGGATGGAATGCAGCTGGGCTTGGAGTGTTGTTGATGAGGGTTTATTATTTCTTCTTCCCGATCTTCCTGGCGTGGCCCTTTCTCTCTGCTCTTGGGATTTCCTTTTCTCAACATACTTCGGAACTTCGGACTCGGTTCCTGGCTTATCGAGGTCGGGTCCATGGGTCCATCCGATTGGCTGGAAATCGCCGGTTATTTCGGTTCGGACCATCTGCGATAACGAGTTCCCCTGTTCCCCCTTATCTCTGGCTCGGTTCCGCAATTCCTCCCCCACGCGCCCACTTTCCCCAAGGAGTCAAGGAGACAAGCACCAGGAACAGATCCTCGATCCGCTCCCACCCCCTACTTTGGTAGTCTCTCTCTCTCTCTGAGGCTCCGGCTTTCCGTTCATCTCCCAATGGCCTCGACTCCTCATGTGCAAAAAGTCCGAGAACACAAGAGAGTGTACCAGGTATGTGATCTGGCCCTAGTCCCTCTTTTCCCCCCTCCCCCACATTCTATATCCACTAATACTTGCATATGTGCATCAAGGCTTGCGAGCCTTGTCGGGAGAAGAAGGTTCGCTGCGAGCTGGGGTCAGCGGATTGTCCGAATAAGCCACCATGTGCGCGCTGTCGCAGAGAGAGTAGAGACTGCTTCTTTGCCGCATCACGGACAAGAAAGGCTGTTTCTGCAGACGTCAGGCGTCAGTCACTGCCAGCTTCTCCTTCTGTAAAGCGAAAGGCGCAATCCCCTCTCGTTCAGGAATCGTGCACGCTCCAGAACAGCAATCCAGAGTCCGGCGGAAAAGAAGAAGAGAACCTCTCGTTGCCGGGAAAGGGACGCGCGGCAGCCGTTTTGCTCAAGGGTCACCCCCGTACCTACCATGATGCCTTGACGTTGCTATCGGAGGCTTGCGAATATAGTGAGACCCGAAAGGATCCGGTTGATGGGCCGTTCTCTCACTTCACAGGGTCTAACAATCCCCATAGCCTGGGGCCGAATATCTCTGAGTCAGCTCTTGGCACGCATCCCAGTGGCAGCAGTCGGGGCACCAATGAGGCCCTGCGCGCATGGTCCAACGTGCGCTTCGTTCGTGGTGGACTGTTCACGGCAGAAGAGGCCCTGGATATGATAGATCACTTCTACAACTTCCATGCGCACTTCTCCCCCGTTGTGCCAGAGTGTTTTAGAGACCATTCCCAGCATGCGGTGCTGATCGAGGAGGAGCCTATTTTGACCATCACTATTTTGATGATTGGATCCCGCTACCGAAAGTGGACCGGACCAGCTGCAGTGGCGCGGTCCTATATCGTTCACGACCGGGTCTGGAGATACCTACAAAGGATGATTTCAAGATTAGTCTGGTCAGAGGACAATTTCCTTCGGGAGTTTAGCTCTCGAACGCACCCATCTTCTAGCCCTGGAGAGGAACCACACTCATCGTATCCAGGAATATGGTCAAACGGGTTTCGGACGTTGGGAACGTGCGAGGCCTTGCTCCTGCTACTAGACTGGCATCCTCGGGCCCTCCACTTTCCACCCCTCGACGAAGACACGACGTCCATTGTGATCCGAGAACCCAAGAAGCCACGTAGAAGCGTTTGCACCCCTGGTTATTATGGCCCTGGGTCCGGTCATGATTGGCTTGCTCGATCAGATCGCCTATGTCACTCGATGCTTTCTACTCTATTAATGTTGGCAACCGAAATGGGGATCTTCTGCGAGGAAGATTCCTTGCGGCAAGGGGTTGATGGTCGGCGCGACCTGTGGAAGATCCCTCGTGATCAAGAAAGATTCAATCGTATCCGGTGTTTGATATGGGTTTATGCCACTCAGCAACCGGGCCGACCAGGTATACATTGCCTTGGCAGAGAAGTCGGTGCTGTCTATATATATGTATATCAATGCTAACTAGGGCCCTGTGATTGTTTAGGATGGAGAACCTTGACACCCTCCCCTCCAAGAAGAGGTTCTGACATGAAGAATGACGATGCGACAGAGTGCTGGGTGCGCGTTGCCACTATTACAAAGAACGCAAATGAACTGCTGTTCCCGTCCCAGAGACATACGAGTGAGATTATCCGCAATGGACAATACTTGAAAATTCTCCAGAATCTTGAGCCACTTCTACAGGAATCCATCATTAAGTTTGATCAAGCCAAGTGTATGTATAAACCTGCGGCGTTGTGAATTCATGCTCATTAAACTCTAGTGGCAAGACAAACGCGATCTATTCTAACCATCGAGTACGCCTACGTTCGACTCTGTATATTCAGTGTCGCCTTGCAAGCTGTAATTGATCGACGTTATTATGACGGAACGAGTGACATACCCGAGCGGTCTCCTTTGAGTGCCTCAAAGCAAGACGAGGAACACTTAAGAGAGACGGTCAAGGCGGCTCAAACTATTTTGAGGACAGTTCTCGATGATCTGATCCCACATGGCAGTTTAACGTATATTCCCGTCCGATCATACTCCAGACTGCTTGGTGCAACTTTGTTTCTTCTCAAGGTACGGGACCCCCTATTTATTGCTTTCATCTTGGAGTCATGTTCTAAAGTCGTGACGCAGTCCTGTGCGGCCGGAATTAAGGAGATTGACATCTCCACGTCGCTTGATCTGGTCAAGCGCACCGCTGTCGGCCTTCGCGACTCTGCAGTGGATGACACGCACTTGAGCCGCCGCTGGGGCGATCTTCTCGAAAGTCTTGCTAGCCGATTGCAGTCGCGGCTGGTTCAACCAAATACATCCAATCCAAGTACTGCACGACCGTTTACGAATCTGCCAGGGAATCTTGCACTTCCCGTAGGTGTTCCCCCGACCTCTCATCAAGCACGGTCATCGACATATCCCAAACCTACCGAAGACCGGCCACAGGCGAGGGCCGATCTTGAATTTAATGATGTCCTGGACCCCAACCGGTGGAGTGTTGACGATGGTAGACGCGGTCCCCACTTCGAGGCCTGGTCAATGTGGTGGAATACCTGCCTTTCTCAACCGAATGTCAACGATATGCCGTGGTATCCGACTTTGGGTCTTGTAGATGGAAGTGAGCCTGTTCTCCACAGTGACGGCGGTGGTGGTATCTTGGACAGTACTTCTGGGTTGCCAGGGCCACTATATTGAATCTCGATTCGGCAGGCTTGATTCTAGATAGCTGCTCCTATGTAATTGAGATTAGGGTCCTTCCCTTGTTCCTTTTTACCATGCCAGGCTTCGCTGGAATATCAAGCATCATTCAATCTCTTTTCGTCCACAAGGGATGACCCCATAATGTTTGTGAACAGGTCGCTCTATGTACTCGTACTATTTTAGAATAGCCTGGACTGGTGTCTATTAAGGGTTTAGCCTAAACCTAACAGCAAGACGAACTGTGGATCGCAAGTCGCCGGTAGATAAGAGTTCTTGGGCTAGGTTCAGGCTATTATGCACAATCACAGAGGCCAGCTTCAGTCATTCAGTCTGGCCACCTGGCCTTGGGAAAACCTCGGAATTGCCGCCGTTGTTCCTGGCGCATCCAATCATCAGACCCGAATCGCCCGATCCCCCAGAAGAAATTTGTTTGTCGTGGGGCAGATTGTATGTGATAGCGGGCTCGGCGGGCGTGTGATTGCCGATTCGACGATGCTTCCGCAGAGGTAATTGGCATATCCTTCTCGGAGGAGGTGGGGCCTAATTTAGCTTTGGGCTCGGAAAGATATTGTTCGCAATCACCAGTGTTTAATTCCGAGCCGGATCGGGTCCGGACTCGGAGACAGGGAGCAAGAAATAAGGATTAATGACAGTGCAAAGGTTTAACCTCCATACTCCATTGATTTCGACTGAAGAGACTATTCCCTCTTTTTCTTTGTCTGTTTTCCTTCGCCCACTCAACTGTCTTTCCTCCTTTCCAAACAAACCACTGCAACGCCGAACTGCACAATGGGACCTATTAGGCACAGAGCTTTGATCAACGTCGACTTGGGAGAGGGGTTTGGAAACTGGACAATCACTTCAGATGAGGACTTGCTTCCCTTTATTGACCATGCCAATATTGCCTGTGGGTTTCACGCCTCGTAAGTATCTGTCTCCTTTCCTCACACCGCCCCTGGCAATGTGATCCAAATTCATGTCATGGAATAATGGCGTTCGGCTCATCTCTTTTCTCCCTTTTAGTGATCCTTTGATCATGATGGAAACCGTTCGCAGCTGCAAGAAACATGGCGTCAAGATTGGAGCACACCCCGGCCTACCAGATCTCCAAGGCTTTGGCCGACGAGAAATGAAACTCACGACGGACGAACTCACTGCAATCACTGTGTACCAGGTTGGAGCACTCAAGGGGTTCTTGGACCGGGAGGGAGTTCCTCTTCATCACGTTAAACCTCACGGAATGCTCTACGGCATGTGCTGCAGAGACTACGAAGTTGCCAAGGCTGTCTTCAAGGGCGTTCCTAAGGGCGTCAAGGTGTTTGGACTTCCAGGGACATGTATGGAGCAGGCCGCTAGCGATTTGGGAATCGAGTTTGTCGCAGAGCTCTATGCGGATGTGAAATACAACGCGGATGCTAGTCTATTGATCGAGCGCAAAAAAGCGTATGTCTTGCCTTTCTCCCTCTCGTTAATACCCCCCCGCAGTCTGTCTCACATTGTTTCTGCTTTTTTCCATAGGGCTTGGGACCTTGCCGAAGTCCGACGACGCGTAACCCAACAGATGGAAACATGTACTGCTCCTGCAATTGATGGATCGACATGTGAACTGGCCGTCAAGGATCATCCGATCTCCATCTGTTGCCATTCTGATGTCCCTGGATGCCTGGAGCTGGTGAAGGTGACAAGAGCTGCTGTAGACGCCTTCAACAAGGCCTACTACCCTGAGAACTAAATAGATAGAGGGATAATACTCAAATCATTCTTAATAATCTACCTTGATGTTAATCTTCTTAACAAACATCAGTGGCTGTTGCAGGGTCTTCCTCTTGACACAATGCGGTGCGATACAGTATGCTATTGGCTCATCCATGGCAACCCCGGTCTACGATAGCCAGTTTAAAGCAATACAAGCAGTCAGAAATTAGTATCAGACGCAGGTTCGACATACTCCGCCGATAACCCCGTTAGAGAGTCATCTTCATGCTTCCAGCGATCCGACGGAAAAGAGGGAGTGTGGTAGTCTCTGGGGATGTAGAAAGTGAGGCTACTGTCTTCGGTGTACTGCACTTTGTCAGGAGCAACAATATATGTCAGAGAAGAAAGTGAAAGGGTGGGAGATTTATGTCTCTGGAAAGACAACGAATAATTGAAGATATTCTATTGTATTTGATGTGATGTCGTATATGCGGTCATCCAAATTAAACTCATCGTATGACATATGAAGAACTACATGGACAAAACAAAAATGAAACACTGACAATAGTCATATATGCTCATGCACCCTCCTCCGCTGCAACTTGACATACATATCCCCCGGGTTCGCATTGAACCGTTCGATTGTCTCCAACTCAAAGTCAGGCGTGGTAAAGGCCCAGTCATATCGATGCACCAACGTCGATATGAGAATCTGCTGTTCGAGGTACGCCAGATTCCGCCCGATGCAAGCCCTTGGACCCGTGCTGAAGGGCAATACATATGCTCGACACTTGGGACCTTCGATCTCATCCAGCCAACGTCCCGGTTTATATTCCTCCGGATCGGAGAATAGCGCTGGGTTTCGATGGAACGTATACGTAGGCACAGACACAGTCACGTCGCCAGCAATCTGATAGCCCGCGACAGTCGCACCTTCAGGAGGTGTAACCCTTGGAAGACCGAGAGACGTTGGTGGCCGCAACCTCATCGCCTCGTCGAGACATGCACGGAGATATTTCAGATCTTTAACCTGTTCATATCTTGCTGCTGAGTCTTGGTCTCCCAGCACAGCGTCAAGCTCCTCTCGCAACTTGGCAAGCACCTGTGGATTCTTGATTAGGAAGTATAAACAATGCGTCATGGCGGTGGCCGTCGTATCCGACCCAGCATTGATCATGACGCCCGCCTCTTTCTCCAACTCGAACATGGACAAGCCGACATCCTTGCCATGTCTGTCTTGCAACAGGTGATGGAAGAAATCCGTGTATCCGGTGGGCTTTCCATTCTCCTTTCTCTCGTGGACCTTCCGAATCGTTAGGGCTGTAAAGTCGGCACCACCTTTGTTGCCCGGGTGCCATTTGGTAAGACGTTTCGTGATGCTCAGAATTTTAGGCCAGTGAGCTAGTATAACGTCGTAGCGGCTGTTCGTGTGGAATGAGCTGATGGCGTGAGTCTGATATCGTTTTCCATCCCAAGTCTCCGCCGGTGCGAGGTCGTCACCTTGGGCGATGAAGCCCATTGGTTTGCCGAATGCAGCGGCACCGATGACATCAAAGGTAAAGAGATTGAGCCAGCGGCGGATGTTGTGGAATTCTTTCGAAGTGCAGAAATTATCCAGTTTGGAGAGAAGAACGGAGACTTGTTCCTGGATGATGGGTTCCATGTCAACGATGTTCTTTTGGGCAAAGCTGTGACAGAGGATATCAGCAGAATGATTTGAGCGTTGGAAAAACCAATGAACTCACGCATTCGAGACATATTTCCTCTTTCTTGCGTGATCGTCCCTGGATCTGGTACCGACAATCGACGTATACTCGAGATTCGCCGTGAAGGTATCGTAAAACCGATCCTTGAGGATCTTGGTCGAGTGGCCGTAAATATCCGGGACTGCTTCTGGGAGATTGAAGGAGATATGATTCGGTTGTATACGGACCACTGGGCCTAGCTTCTGATGGGCCTTGTGCACTTCAAAGGACCGTCGAGCCTTTCGGAAGTGGTTGGCAGACCAGAAATTAGTAAATCCTGCGACGGATGGAGCGGGAAACCGTCGGAGCTTCTTTTCATCTTTGTAATAGATGAAGATGGGGCGGAGGATAGAGAAAGATAGCCAAAGGCTGGCGAGGATAAGCAGGCTTAACATGCTGACTCTCTTGGAAGGAATTATTAAGTTGTATGAGTACAATCAGCCATGTCTGAGCCATCTTGACGCTCTATAAATGTGTCTTCCATCGGTTCACATGGACAGCAATGCATCGCTGAACGCCTCAATGACTTCCAATACATTGAAGTTCTGAGTCTCGGTTAGGGTGTACAAATTGGCCGGTTTAGGCATACTTTGCCGAACTGCAGCGCTTTGACTTACTCAACCCATCCACTTCCCCTCAACCCAAAGCTCTTTGCCGGTCCTCCGCATCCCATTGCCATTCCTCCATCGCCGCCAGGCCTATCGCACGCGTAGGCCAGGCATTCTCCCTCTCCAAGCGCCGCAAGATACGAACAGTGGCCTCCTGATGCATTCGGTCCGTGATCCAAGGTGCGCACACACTAACGACGTGGCAAGCTCCAAGCCTGCCTTGAATGTCGTCTCCGTTTGTGCTGATGCCCAAAAGAACCGAAAAATAAGCTGCAACCTCTGCTTCCAGCGCCTGTCGCGACTCTCGGTACCCAACGCCCAGTTTGAGACGGCTGGAGTCGGCTACTAGGAGCAGAATCATTGCGGTGTAATAGTACTGCATGCCAATTGCTGCTGGGATATCAGATGGGGAAGTGAGATGGATCGAACACACTCACCATGCCATGGCCGAACAAAGTAGATTTCGGGAAAGACGGCTCCTGGAGCGACATGCAGCGGTCTGAAGCTGTCTGGCTTTTGCTCCCTCCAAGTGTCTATCTTTCTCTGGAGCTCTTCTAGTTTCGCTTGACAATTATCTCTTGCAAAGACATATGCTACGACTTCAGCAGTGATCCAGACCATCCGATTCGCCCATGCCCAGTCATCCCAGAGGACGCTTAGATCCATTTGTCCGGCATACGCTTCGAGATTGAATTTTAAGGGGCGTTGATGGTTCAAAGCTACATCGATCGCTTGTCGGAGAAAGATCCAAAACGACGCCTGGCGGATTCCCCCGGCCGTCGGAAAGCTACTTTCCGAATCCATTAGGGCACCCGTCCCACTGAGATGCCGCTCACTGTCTAAACCCGTAATGGCGGAGGACATCTGCTCGTACAGCCGCAGCAACACAGTAGCTGCGATCACTTCATCGGGAACTGACGATAGTTCCCCTAGCATCGGAATCAGCAGCTCGACACATCTCTCATGGTACATATCCGCCACCAACGGATCATAGTCAGTTACTCTGGAAAGATGATGTGCCGAAGTCGCCAGAGCTGCGTTCAGGAGGACTGGGGATCTGGTGGCCAGATCGGGGACGACGCTGCTAAAATGACGCTGGGGGTCGCAGATGTCCAGCGATCCTCCGAATGTCGTGATATAATGACGAAGGAGGAAGGCTTCTTGAGTGTCGAGCAATTTAGGCTGCTCAATGGGCAATGTGGAGAAGTAATTGTGCAGGATGCGTGTGGGGGATTGTAGCTCTGAAGGGGTTCGCAGTACTATAGGAGAGCTGTCTAAAAAGGGATTGCTCTCCTCAAATTGACGAGGCGTAGGAGTGGCCTGTTGGAGATCTTCAGTGGGAGATAATATGGTATCATAGTTGTCGGTATACCATGCATGGGTTTCACTGGTCTCATCGACGAATGAAACTGCCACAGTCAGAAAATACCTCGCTAAGCTTGCCGAGTGGTGAGCTCACATTGTTGCCCACGAATGGGCATCCATGTCTGCCAATCCTGGAAGAGAAATTCCGCATGGCCGTGGATGAATCGGATATTCCATCCTTTCACACATTCTCGTCCAGAGCGGGCACAGCGCAGACAGTTCGGTTGACCTTCGTCACCTGGACAGACATCAGCTTAGAGTTCCCATTTGAAGGCTGTGATACATACATTTCACGCGACGTTGGCGACAGGTCAAGCTAGATACCATCAGCCGGGTACATCGACATCCTTGCGTCCTATACTTACCACCCGCTGCGCGTACGGCGATTCTTTACCATCTTTCGATAAGAATTGAAGAAGATAATGCAAATCCGGGGAACATATTCTTTAAGAAAGTGCAAGCGAGGAGAATCGGCGTTAACGCCGTACCCCGCAAAATACGAAACTTACATCCTCGGCGCTGGCCTTCCGCATATCTGCAGCTCATGACGCCATAAAGTTGATATCTCCACTTCTCCGCATTTTAATCCGGTTTTTTCAGCAGCTGCAAGCGAGGTCATGCAGTTCCCCGTGGGGAAATCCAGCCTTATGGTTTTGTCAACAGGAATATATAGCATGTATCTTTCTCGACATTGTATTCCTGTCAATCATTGAATCACCATGGGTTTCCGCACCATTCGAGGGAATTCCCTCGTAATTGCAATCAGCGGTGCGTCTGCTGCCGCTTTCCTTCTCTTTGGATACGACAATGCCGTCTTTGCCGGCATTATCAATGCCGAATCCTTTCGTTCGCAGTTCGGATATCCTTCGTCCTCGTTGACTGGGACCATTGTCGCTGTATACAATTTGGGTTGCTTTCTCGGATGCATGATTTCCGCGCAATACGGCTACAAACTGGGACGACGCTTGAGCATCATCGTATCGCAGTGGATCTGTATCCTTGGAACCATACTGCAATGCACTGCCTTCTCTATTCCTCATCTCATCGTCGGACGAGTCGTAACCGGTGTGGCCACGGGCATGGCAACCTCGTGAGAATATGTTTGTTTGTTGTTGCCATCTCTCTGTACTCACAGATATCATAGAACGATACCGACCTGGGTCTCGGAGACGTGCAAAGCAGACCGACGGGGAGCCCTGGTGGCATTTCAACTGGCCATTGTCAGCGGTGGCATTCTCATTGCCTACTGGCTCGACTATGGCATGCTCTATGCCACCGGGCAAGTGGTCTGGCGATTTCCTGTCGCCTTTCAGGCGGTCTTCTGCATCGCAACCATCGGCATGGTTCACTTCCTTCCCGAGTCACCACGCTTGCTTTATGACAAGGGCCGCACGGCTGAAGGCGATGATGTTCTATGTCGCCTGAAGGATCTCCCGCTCGATCATACGGTGCTGCAACGGGAACGAGCGGAAATCTTTGCTGCCATTGCCCTCGAGCGCGACCAGCCGAAGATGACACTGAAGAGGTTGCTTTTTGAAAAGTCCGAACTCAAGCTTCTCCGTCGAATTGTCATCGGGTTTTCGTGCCAGTGCATCCAGCAATTGACCGGTATCTCTGTGGTCATTGGTTATCTGCCGTATGTTGCACACAATGACATCGGACTGAGTGAGAATTTGGCGCAAATCCTGGGTGGTATCGGTGCGATTGTATACTTATTTGCCTCGTTTCCTCCCATATATTTCGGTGAGTCACACTGCTGCATTAACCTTCTCATTCAGTAACTGACTTTAGCTCAACAGTCGAACGATTCGGTCGTCGAAAGTGCCTCATCAGCGGCTCCATCGCCATGACCCTTTGCTGGATCCTGCTGATCGTCTTCATGTCCCTGGGCAAGAGGCTAAACAGTGACGGGCTGCTCTACGCCGGCATCGTCATGATGTACGTCTACCAAATCGCATTCGCCTTCAGCTGGCTCTCCGTGCCGTGGATCTATCCCCCGGAGATTACTCCCTTGAGTGTGCGACACATCGGTGCAGCCACTTCCACATCCGCAGAGTGGCTCACAGCATTCTTGGTTCAGGAGGTCACCCCCATTGCCGTGACGAAGATCTCGTGGAGATACTATTTCGTCTTCACTGCTGTTTGTCTCGTGTCCATTCCCATCGTGTACTTTTTCTACCCGGAGACCAGCGGTAAAACGTGAGTGTACCTTCTTTTCTGCGTTGAGCATTCAACTGACTGTCTCCTACAGACTGGAAGAAATTGACATGATCTTTGCTTCCGGCCGTCTTCATCATCCGGGAAGTGCGTCTTCCATTGAGAAGATGTCTACCGACCACGTGGAACATGCTGAGAAGCCCGAAGAGGAGAGAATCGAGGCGTTATAGTGTTTTTCAACTGTTTCTGAAGCTGTATCGTAGACTTAGGTGGCCTCCTTGTTTAATTTCTTCCTTGGTCTTGAATAAATAGCCAGGGAGCCATATTCATGAGGACACTAATTCCCCCAATGGACCTCCATACGATGAGCTTTCCCGTTCAGGATTAGAGAGACTATTTATAAATATCTCGATACGAGGACTGGCCAAATTAACCCATAGTTTGAATCGGTAGGGGCCTAAATCCTTCCCAAGGGACCAATGCAGCAATCATGGTCTCTAGATCAAGGACAGCCGGATAGACCAACCTCACCAATCGAGCAGAGCGAGGACGCATTCAGAATCAGATATCACAGTGGAAATATCATATGTACCCTTCATACCTCTGCGGCCATAATTGATGTAATTCAGGACAAGACATGAAAATGTGTCTGCAAATTGTAGAGACAAATGAATCTACAGACTGATCTCATGCATTAATGACTAAGGAGACCCTCTGCGGCCATAGAGAAGTAAGATGAAAGGAAGAATAAGGTTACAAGGACAGGCTATAGAGGGAAAACATGGTAAGTGTCATCATATTAATCTAGAATCTAAAAACTAGGGTAAGATATAACAGCCCAAGGATATTAATAGGAATGTCTTGCTTCTAAGGGAGAATTAAGAGGACCTAAATATTACATGGGCGAAACACATAAGTTATTACTGCCCTCAATGTGCTCAAGCCTCTTTTTGAGAGGGCCAGGAGTATGCGAGGCAGCATTCGCGTGAGCTTGATTTGTACTTTCCATTTCTGTCTAGCTCATACTGTCCTGATAGCTTCAGCGCACAAGCTCCCGATTTGCTTTCTTCCTTCGTCATGATATTCTCATCAATAGAGCCGCCTATTAGATAGATACCCAATATCGGATCTTACTTACTTTGGTTCATGACTTGAGCCATACAGATCCCTCCATCAAGCGGATCTTCCAGAGTAATTATCAAGCCCGCTATATGCTACACTTAATACCAACTTTACCAAGCTTTCAAGTTCTCTTTGCTGTTCAGACTCGCAATTTCTCAAGCTGCCTGACGACCTTCCGGAGCAAATCGCTCTCTATACCATACTCAGGATCTTCACCACCATAAGTATCATTGTACGCCCTGTCCGTTATCCGCAAATTGTCCATGTCTTCTTGGAGGTCTGGTCGCCGGAGGCCTTTTAAGCAACCAATTACGGCCTGTTGGTATAGCTCGCCTACCTTAGCGGCAAGTTCTTCCTTAGCTGCTCGAAATATTCGTTTTGCTAAGTTGTTATCACCATCGTCGAATCAATGGGGAAATATATTTTGATCATAGACGGTAGTTGCACCATAATCTGGAGAACTTTGACATTCTTGGTGTTTAGCCTCAAACCTCCGAA
>JACBAD010001804.1:0-24761 GCA_014281905.1 Aspergillus hiratsukae | reverse complement strand
GTGCCTCATCCTGAGGGCAATTCAATGTACTTCCACCACCGCCAATGTCAATGTGTATGCGCATGCCCGGTCTCGTTGCTCGGGGTGCTCTGTCTGTGGATTGGTGGCGCTTTTCCTTCGCCATACGACATGTGTCGCAAAAGGGAATTGTTCTTGTTCCCTTGATGTGGATGAGTCCATCGCGATCGAGTCTTGATAGAACTCTAGTGTTCGCGTGGCATAGGCGTTGATGCCATTCAAATATGGTTAGTGACTGAGGGGCCGGAGCTTTCTGTCCTGGTTCGCCAGCAGCCGACTTTACATGTTCTGTGCTATTTGCCTTGCAGGCGTATGTTTGCAATTGGCTTCTATTGCTTGTTGAAGTCGTCTCTATGGGGTAGACGTGACAATCAGGGTCTGCAAATGCGTTGAAATAGGCTCCATTGGCTGCGGTGACCCTGAAGTGCTTTGGTGCGCTTCCAACCAATTCAATGTCCAGTCCTTGCAACTCCAGTTGACGGAAGGAGAGTAAGGAAGTGCTTGCTTCTGGCGCGTATCGTACATTCTTTATCTCCATTTGGCCGGCTGGTGTTTGCAGCATAACTGATCCGATTCCGGCGACTGGCATATCATTACCACTGGCGTCCTCTATGGGCTTGTGTTTATCCAATTTCTTGTACGTAGAGAACGCGGCTCGGTCAGGCGTCATGTTCCACGTTGCAGCAGTGTCTAGAAGCCATTCACTAGGGGACTGACAACTGGCGGACTTGGCATAAGGTGTTGAGCCATCTCGCGGAGGTTTCTTCTCTGGATGCTTCAACCAACAGTCCTCTTCCTTGTGAGGATTCCTGCCTCTGCCGCATGAGCAGTCTCCTGGGCCTGGTATGTATCTGTATCTACCTGGGGATTTATTTTCATTGCTTGTGGTGACTGGTCTGCTGCCGCTTGAGGCATTCGCCGTATCGTTATTCATGGCGTTTGACTTGTTGTCACTTTTTTGGTTCTTTTCTGGTGGAGGTTGACGATACCTGTCTTCTTGCTTGAATTCTTGCGGGTTGGCGGGAGTGTAGGTCCGCTTCTCGGAGATCTTAGCCCTTCCCGCTAATTGCTCAACGAAATTAGGTATGTCAATGTTTTTAGTCTCTCCATTGGTGAAAAAGTCGTCCAATTTTGAACGGACGAATGAGGCTTGATAATTGCCCAGTGTGCATAGGAAGATGTCATGCAAAATGTCATCAGCTGTGACTTTCATTTGTTTCAACTTTGCGTTTAGTCGTAGGAAGTCATGCATCATTGCAACATGATCTTTTTGGGGATGTAAGTCCAGAATAGATTTCACCGTCATTAGGCGATGTTCCGCAGGTGATATTCCATATAGGGTATCAATTTGCTCCCATAGGTCTGCGGCCTTGGTTGTCTCTTGCCAACCAATCATTGTGTGTGTGTTTGAGCTCACGGATTGTAGAATCCGCATGTGTAGAGTCTCATTTTGTTTGTTCCATCGAGCTTCTTCGATCTTTGTTGCGTCTGATGGAGGTGCTTTCTCGCCATTGACAAGGATATGCTTCGCTTCAATCCAATGTGCATCCATCAACATTGCGTCTCTCCATGCGATGTAATTGGACCGTCCGACTAGGATAGTTTTGCAAGTCCTACTTAGGCGCTCTTTTGCCAGCTTCCTAATGCGCTCAGATTCTCGTTCAGCAAGTTCTTCTTGGGAGGGTCTGATAGGCATCATTTGAGTTTGTTGTTGAGGTTGTGAAGTTATCGGGGACTTGTCGATCCGCGATTGGAGTAATTTGTTGATCAATTCACCCTGTTTTGCGAGCTGTTGTTGTAGCTCGAGGATGAGATTGTTTTGGTTTGTTTCTGCTGTCAGTACTTCCGGGCTCTGTCGGCCATCGTGGCTCTGTAGGCTTTGGGATAGAACGCGTGCAGGTGTATCTGGCGGTCTGGCGTCACCAGAATCGCTGATTTCATATTGTTCGGGGCTTTCGTCCGAATCGTAATTTCTTCCAGGGTCTACGGATCCACCGTCATTTCTCGAGTAGGGCGTCATTGGCGATTCCTGCTCGTACGTAGTTCTCCTGGTGTTTGTGGAAAAAGCCACTGTTGGTGCAGGTGCTTTTCCTTTTCCTTTGGCTGTATTTGGAGCCATGGCGGTACTGAATTGGTTCAGACTCTTCAACGAGTGTGAATTTCAGTATAAAACTTTGACCATGTCTTCTCTGGGGATGGATAAATGCAATTGGTCCAATATTAGAGCTAAAGTTGCATTCTCTGTGAGTATAGAGGGCTCATAACCTGTTAGGCGATGGATGTTTTCCATTAAGGGGGCCTGGGACGGCTCTCCCAAAGTGCTCTATCTACTGACTAAGCTATGACTAAGCTCGGTTGGACCCCAAGGGCCCTTGGCGGGTACCCGGTTAGGTCCTGACAAGGGGTAGATTCCCCAAATGTGGGGAAGTGGGTATCACGTGGTCGCCAACCAACCCAACTACAGAAGTGCACCTCGAACGATCCACTGAACAATTGGGAGACACACCATGGCACGAGCAGGCTCGAGGAAGGCTTGTCTAAATTGTCGCCAGCGGCATCTCAAGTGTGACCGAGAGCAGCCATCTTGCCGTCGATGCAGACATTTGAAAGTGGCTTGCAAGCGATCGGCGGTGCATTCATTTCATAATACCATCCTTGATGGAGACTTCAATCGATCAGAACAACGAGTTGGCACACTCCCCTGCCAAGATAAAGAGCAAAGTGACCAAAGGCAGGCTCGGTTTGTCGACGAGACACGTTCCGTGATTGAAGCCCATAGAAGACGAACTCGGCCGGTGGACTCTGAGACAGAACCAGAACAGCCCTTGGTGAGTGCTCCAAAGGCTTTCCAACCTCGAAAATACAAGACTAAGTAGTTTAGGATGCTCCAGACGCTAGGCTGCAGCCACCAGAGCTGTCGCCTTCTGCTGCATTCTTCTTCAATCACCCCCCGTCGATTATTGGTCTGCCGTTGGCTGCAGGCGTGCGTCATGTCGGTCCTCCTTCCATTGGCTGCAGCCCTAGTCCCTTGGACGCATTTCTATCAATGTCCCCATACTTGAGGAGTAGCCCAGCTGGCAATCTATTTGGTGCTTGCAATACAAACAGTCCATATTTGGATGCTTCACTCGAAAGTTTTCGTCCACTGCAGCCGACGAGTATTGCTCCGCCGACTGAACCAGTGCCAATCATTACGCATCCCAGGGAAGCATACCTCCTCAAGGTCTTTACACAAACCTGGGGACCAATATTCGACTGTGTTGATCCTGATTTAACTTTCACGAAATCTGTACTTCATATAGCGATCAACTCTTTCACTCCGCTGTATTGGGCCATACTGGCGACTTCGGCCCTGCAATTATCGCGCGTATCAAATTACCCATTTTCTGCAGCCAGGTACTATCGTGAACAATGTTCAAACTCTATCATGCCGATTCTACTTCAATCAGCTCAGCCTGAGGCTAATGAGGAAACGCTCTTCGCCACTTATGTTCTCCTTCGAAACTATGAGCACATGACAGGTTAGTGTGTCGTCGAACGTGGGACTGAGTTTATGTTGATTTCGCATTTTGTAGAGAACCTTATGGGAAAAGACAGCGAAAGCCTGTTTACTGCATCCCTGGCCATATCTGTGAACCCTCGGGATACATTGACCGACAAGATGAACCTAGGCCGAGCTGCATTTTGGGTCCATCTTCGTCAAGATATTCATGTTGCACTGCTCCTGCAAGTCCCCATAAATGTCGATTACCCGCCTTGTCTTCAAAGAGACAAGATCTTGGAAGATATGGAAAATATGACTACTCGAAAGACTATGTTTCCGGATGCCGTTGTCGACAGTGCATGGACCAACAAGGTTGCCATGATTTTGGTCGATGTCATAAATTACTGTTTCCAACGCCGGTCTCGCCAAGTGGAATCATGGATCAATCTCCGTGGCCGGCTGGATCACTGGATCGTTGGCAAACCAACACGATTTCATCCTTATTATGAAAGAGCACCAGATCCGGCAAATGGACGAGTTTTTCCTGACATATGGATTTCATGCGATTGCTACGTCCTCGCGTGGCTATATTATCATACGGCGTCCGTCTTGCTAAAGACATTCTTGCCAAATCCAGAGGTTTTAACCACCAACACCCAGCCAAGCAATTCATCGATCCTTAATTCCATCCTGAATAAAGAGGAAGTCCTAATTCACGCCAGAGCTATATGTGGGACGGCAATCACCAACCCAAACGCCCAGGCTCTTATTGTTGTCTGTCACATGGTTACAGTCTCAGCAGTCTTCTTCACCACTGCAGATGAACGAAATGAAACAATCAAACTGATAAGGCTAGCCCATACCCTGACGGGCCATCCACTACGTGATATTGAAGAAAAGCTTGGGGATGCTTGGAATCGGCAGGACATCATATCGGCTACAAGCCTTCAAACTTGATTATCTCAATGTATACATTGTTTGTTGCATGTACTCAGATAGAGTTAGGGGGCACTATATGCTCAAGTTGCTCCACTTGCTTA
Organism: Aspergillus hiratsukae; assembly: GCA_014281905.1. Taxonomy (NCBI): domain Eukaryota; kingdom Fungi; phylum Ascomycota; class Eurotiomycetes; order Eurotiales; family Aspergillaceae; genus Aspergillus; species Aspergillus hiratsukae. Next base: position 20,219 of record JACBAD010001804.1, on the reverse strand, counting down.
ACGTCTTCACTCATCTTCTCCTCATCGTTCACGCCACGTGGAGCTGAAAACCTTACATTGTTCTCCCGCATGATATCCTCCATGTCTCTGGGACGATCTGAGCTCAGCCCAAGCCAATATCGAAGTTGATGAAGCTTGTTTGCTCCGTGAACACTGATTGGAACAGCGAAGACCATGTCTAGCTCCTCGAGGCTCTTTCCCCGTGTCTCGGGAATGAAAAAATAGGCTAGAGTTGCGCCAATGAAGCAGCAAGCAGAATACCAGCAAAATGCGCCAGTCGATGTCATTGCATTTAGCTGCGATGGCCATGCAAATGTTAGAGCAAAGCTAAATGTCCAGGTGGTTGCCGTTGAGAAGCTCATTCCCAATGTTCTCATGTAGAGTGGGAATGCCTCACTGGCATAGACAAACGGTACCACACCTTGGCCGGGGGCGTAGGTAGCCTCATATAGGTAACTGAGAATCACTTAGGTCAATTTCCTTGAGGCATGAGATATATGTCAACGCTTACATTCCGAGGGCTACCATAATCATTCGCGTTTTCGGATCACTCGCAAGGAAAGAGAGACCTGTCCAAAGGGTACAGGCGCCCATTAATAGCAGCGACCATACCAATAATGGCCGTCTGCCCCAAATGTCAATGTATTTGATTGCCGGTAAAGCACCAATGAAAAGCAAAGCACCGGCACCGATGGAGGCATAGATTGCGGTGACTGGAGTGGCACCCGTATCGACAAAGACCTGGCCAGTGTAATACGTCATCCTGGGTTTATAGTGTCAGTTCATGATCAATCATGTAAGCTAAGAGATACGTACGCATTGATTCCGCAGAAATTTTGCATGAACATAATGAACCATGATGCCAGTGCAGCATAGCGGACCCGAGGATGCTGGACGACATCGCGTATATCAGAAAACAAGGTGCGTCCAGACCGCAAGTCTTCTTCAAGCTTCACCGATTGCACTATATAGTACAGGTCTCGGGCACCCTGCAATTTTGTGGCCCGAAGTCGCAATAAAGATTGGAAAGCAGCTGCGTGTCGCTGCCGTGACACGAGATATCTTGGTGACTCGGGGCCAAAGTAGACTGTAGCAATAACGAAGATCGGCGCAACTAATTGACTTCCAATCATGAGGCGCCAATTCAGAGGATAGTGGACATGGACGACTAATCCAGGTGGAGGTCAGCAGTTTTGGTCAAGGCCTCAAGGGAAATAATCCTTTTCACTAACTTACACACTGCGCTAATGATGTACCCCATCATAATACCAAAGGAAACAAAGACTTGCCACATCATGACCAGTCCACCCCTAATAGATGCGGGTGCACACTCGGCTGTATACACAGCTACTGTCGCAGAATTCGCGCCGATGCCTGTGAACGTTTAGCCACTAACTCGCTTGCAATCAATAGAAAGTCACTTACAGACTCCTAGTAACAGTCTTGACCCAAGGAAAGACTGCCACGAGGTGGAAACTGCCTGCCATGCAGATGCTCCGATGGAAACAAGAGACCAGAGAAACACTGTTCCCCGACGTCCAAGGAAATGGTTCGATGGAATGGCTAACCAACAGCCCACAGTAGCACACATCAGATACGGGCTAGCATTGACGAGTCCGGTCAAAAGGGCGTTATCCTCAATGCCAAAATACTTGAGAAAGTAGAGCTGGGCACCGCTAATCACAGTTTCGTCCATCCCCTGGACTGTTGCCGCCAGGGCATTCACAATGCTCACCCACCAAATCGCGAAGGGCTGTCTGAACCTGTTCACTGCCTCGGAGAGGAGGCTCTGCGTCAAGGAAAATGAGAATGGGAGATTCTAATCTGTTCAGGCTGGGACCACGCACCTTCTTTTCGTCCTCTGAGGCATCGGAGGTGTAGAATCTGACCGGATCATGAGCTAGCCAAGCGCCTCTCTTGAAGGTCTCTTTGTCATCCTCAAGACCTGCATTCATAATAAGCTCTGTGACACGTCGAGTGATCTCTTCCCTAGGAACATTATCATGAAATCGTTCGGCTGCTTCTGGGATGAATTCGTGATTTCCATCGCTCTCTCGGCCCTCCGAAGTATGGGCATCTGGGTTAGTAGCAAAATCAGGCATAGTTGACCATCCAATGACCGTATACTAAGGTATGTGAAAAAGGAGATCAAGGAACATAGATATCGAACTTCCCCAGATCTTTTAATGAGTATATATATACCCCCCAAATGCGTGTCTCATATGAGTGACGCCAAATCATCCGGGGTTCAGGTGGAGCTGCAAGTCGAGCCACGGAGCGGAGGATAGATGGATCTATGTTGTTGTTCTACCTAATTCGGACGCATACTCGGAAGTTTAAGCCAAATTGCGAACGTTGGTTTCCGAAGTGTGCGGGCTTGCCTATTGCAGCCCCCATCGGACCCATATCATCCAAACAGGCAAGTCAGTGCGCCAATAGGAGGCATAGACGCTATACTATAAATGCCACATTTCGTTCATTGTCAATCTTCCACGAGCTTCTCATCCCAGTTTCGTCTAGTGATCAATGTTGATCACTGTATCATGCATCGGATGAAATTACTATATGAAAAATGTAGGAACATGGCTGCACGCGACTGGACACCATATGGTGACACTCAAGACATGTATAGCATGATAAATAGGACCGACCAATTCGTCTGTCCTCACATAAAGAATATATTCCAACCCAGTTCAGCTCCCTTTTTCACAGAAGGCTGTTAGCCAAAAATGACCATCTTCTCTTCCTATCAAGCTTATTACCTGTTGGGACTTGTCGTTCTCTCTTTGCTTCTCAGACCCGTCCTTGTCTATATAAGGGATCCACTGGGTCTCAGAAAATACCCTGCACCTAGCTGGTTGGCAGCTCTAACGCCGCTCTGGTTGGTCCATGCTACATGGTCTCAGAACAGGTCCAGAATCATCCACAGAGAGTTTCAACGGCTGGGAGATGTGATACGCGTTAGCCCAGACCACATCATCTTCAACGACCCGGCTGCTGTGAAGGATATCTACGGTGTCCTAGCCAATTCACAGGGAGTGCATAAGGATGCCTTCTACGATCGAGTAGCCAATGACTCTCATGATCTCGTGCAACTACGCGACCGCGGTGAGCATGCTAGCCGTCGTAAAGCGATTGCGAATGCTTTCGCGGCCAAAACTGTGGTGAATATGGAATCGGTTATCAGACAACACTTCCACGAGCTCCTCGTGAGAATTGACCAGGAGATCCAAAAGCCGGTTACTGAAAAGGCACCGTTCCTGAACTTGCGGCTATGGTACGTTATTCGGAGTCTCTACCTCCCCTCCTTTGGATTTCCTTAGCAACGAATCAAGTAACATCATATAGGTTTAACTATTTTACACTCGATGTCATTGGAGACATGGGATTTGGCCGCCCAATGGGATTCCTTAAAAGCATGTCCGATAGGACAGAAGCGGAAACCCAGGATGGTAAAAGTTACCAGGTGATGAGTATGATTGACAGCCTTCATAAAGGAGTGCGGTATGGGTTATCCATAGGTAATATTCCATCGCATCGTCTCATCCATTTCCTGAAACATGTCGTGGATATTTTCCCACCCCTGGCAGCTCGCTTGGGAAGCACTGGTGGCAGCGATTTCGAAGACATCTGTATCCGAAAGCTTCGCACACGCCTACTTGAGGGAGCGCCAACTCGTTGGTCGGGTGATTTCATGAAATATATTTTGGAGGATACAAAGCGATCGACCGAGGGCAACTCCTTCTCCCACAAGCAGTTTCGCTCTCTTGTTGCTGATACGATGATGATGATGAATGCCGGCTCAGACACTACCGCGTCAGCACTTACATCAACTACTTGGTATCTGCTCAGGCACCCACAAGCATTGACTAGACTACGCAAAGAGCTCTCCGACCACATAGGGCGTGCGCAAACTAGCGGACTATCAGCTGAAGAGTCTATTTTCGCCTACGACGTCGTAAAGGATCTTCCCTTCCTGCGTGCTTGTATTGACGAGTCGCTTCGCCTGAGATCACCATTAGCCTATCAACTGCCGCGTCTCGTGTCTCGTCCCACCGTCATTGCCGGGCATCAAATCATGCCCGGTACTGTGGTCGCTGCTGCTCCGTACTCCATTCACCGTCATGCTTCTCTTTTCCGTGACCCGGGCGAGTATCGGCCGGAGCGCTGGGTCGACTTTGATGAAGAATTTCCCAATCAGATTGAGGACCTGAAGAGGTACAACATTGTTTTCAGCCAGGGAAGCCGGGCTTGTATTGGACGGCATTTAGCAATCATCGAACTACAAATCCTTATTCCCACACTTGTCATGAGGTAAGTATTCCCCAAAGTTGAATGGATTCCGATTGTCACGACCATCCCAATTCTTATTGAATGCGAATTACTAATTCTTCGTCTAGGTATGATATGGAGCTCGAACAGGAGAGTAAGACGGAATTGAAGGTTTTTGAGAGATTTAACAGCAACCCTGGGCCGTTGCTGGTGAGTATTAGAAAGAGGGCCGAATCTGCCCAAGTATGAAGCGAGTATTTATGATTATCGAAATCTACAATTTTTTCTGCCTTCTCCTTAGGTCACTTCTACACTCACCATCCGGGATCTTCAAATCCCTGTTAACATCGTCTTAGTGAATTTAGGGGTATTCCAAAACTTACAGCAACCCAAGCTGTATGACTCAAGTATGGCTAAACGGTTCGCCTTGTCTCACTCCACTTAACCTTGGAGTTAAATGAAACATTCATTTGTAGAAGCAGTCATAGCGTAACTCTGCTCTATACTGGTAGGAGGCCTGTTTATGTACATATTGCAACTGGGTAAACTGCCTTAGTAACCCAGTTGAGCATCAATACAACAATGTCGCTTTTCCTAGCACACGGAGGTTTAATTTTTTTGCCGTCGGACATTTCCACAATAGACCACGCCAATGAAGACACCCGTCCGAAACATGCATGCGCTACAGTCGTTTGTCCGGAGAAATTGGATATCAGAAATCCTGTGTTGCCGTCGATATTCGAACGGCTGTTTCTAGCCAAGAGAAATATTCCGAGTTTCGGTGACATACCACAATAGTTGCAGAGCTACTAGCAGGTCTTGGTGGTAAAAAAAGAACATTGCTTTCTTATGTTGCATGCTTGCCTCTCATAAAATATTGGTGAGTTGATCGTATCCATTTGACTATTATTTTGGGTTAGTAGATGTTACTTAGTAGTAGTATCTCTCTACTATAGATATAAATACTATAGCATTTCTACTACTATATATAAGGGGTCTGATCGCTTAGGAGAGAAAAATCCATGTAAAGGAACGCGGTAATCAACCCAATCAGGTAAGCAGTAAAATATCGGCATAAGCTAAGTCAAATGTGTCTGGTAGCCTGGCTGCGCGCAAAGTGGAAAGCAACTGCTGGCTTTGGGTAGCCAGCACTGAATATCACCTCAGGATATACAGCACTGAACTGGTCAAGCCTGACGCTTCTGCTTACCACACTTGGTCAAACATTCCTCAACCTTGATGGCCATGGTCGCAGGAATAGCATGCCGGACCTTCTCGATATCCTCACCAGCGATAGTCTCCCCAAATGTGGCAGCAATTACATCATCACTGAATGAAAACGTCTGTGCAGCGACAAGGCCCACGGCAAACTCATCCGACGTAAAGGCTGCGGCGAAATTGGCAGGCTCACAGTCTGGGTTCACTTGCGTGTGAAACGAGCCAGCCGGAAAGATCGTCACCATGCCAGGACCGAGCTCTGTACGGATGACTCGTTGGTGGCCTTCAGAGTCAAGGACGCCCGCCTCAGGTACCATTTCAGACACCACGCGGCCAGATGTAATGGCGAAGAGCTCAGTTGCACGAGGATGGAGGTGCAGGAAGCTCATGCTGCATGCTATTGAGATGGATTAGCGTAGCTCAGAAGTAGAACCATTCTGGTCAAGAATACCTGGCAATTGCGAGATACTGAAGGATACACCAGTGCCGACAAGGGCGGGAAAATTCTGGCTGGTGGCAACCGGAAGCGAGGTTCCGGCGAAATTGAAGACAAAGTCTTCATCCTTTGGGAGGAGTTTGTAACGTTCGATGGCACTAAACAATCAGATCATTCATTCTGCATAATTGAGGCCATGTTGAGGTACGTACGTGTCTGCAAGTCGCAGCTGAGCTGTCAGGCTAAGTTGCGATGTCGAGCGATTCGTGATCGGTTGAGGTGCTGTCCTCGCCAAAGGGACAAGGGCGAGGATCACCGCGACGACGGAGCGTAGGGGAAAGTCAGGAAGCATGATGGCTGTTGCAGTTGGATATTGAGAGGATGTCTTGTTGTTCTGAGTTGAGTTGATGATGGTTTGTTGTTCAGGAGGCAATGAGGGTCCTTATATATGTATCGACATATGGCTCCTTTCGTTCCAGCACATCATATCCAAATTCAATTACCAGGATATATTCCAAATGGTATCCTTCAGCCCAGCTTGTTTACTGCGTATGCGCATCGAAGTCTCAAGCATATCTCCTATACGCACAGCTCAGCCACCATCCTTACGCCTCAATTGGGTGGCCATCGCCATGAATGACTGTCAGTATGCGGATGTTGGCTGGTCTCGTACTGTTGCCCTATCAGGGCTCGATCAGACTCGACTTGGGCGTATTAGTAATACGCCATGGCAATCAGCAGTCAGACTCAGCCCTCTGATCTGATTGACGCAGCGTGTCAGCACTAGCACTAGCATCGTTTACTACTGCGTGAATCCTTCTAGAAGATTGGTGGATCTGGGCCGTACGGCGATGGTTTGTAATTTGCTACCTTGCTTGATGTTGCTGCAGTAAGACCCGACGCGAGCTTCTTCGATCTCTGCGAGGAGAGCTTCAATCTGATGATGATGGATTCGAATATAAAGGTCCAGACAACGATGAGGCTAACCATTTTCAGGATCAACAAATACACTTTTGAGAACTACCAAAGATCGGAACGAATCCCTTGACTGCGCTCACCAAGGTTACGATGTTTACATACCTCCAACACTTCGCTATCCTGTTGCTCAGAGTTAGATTGAACACGAGTCAAGCTATATCAGCTACAGCAACACAGTAGACCGGATGAAATGCGAGTTTCGAGCTCAGCCCGAAGCAGCTCAAGTTGCCAACCTGGCAAGCAACCAGGGCGCCCCCATCAACACTATCACCAAGTTTGACCAGTCTTAGCTTGCAAATTCAAACATGTGTGGATGAGTAGTAATGAGACGGCTTAATCGTCTGGCATAAAATTATCATTTCAAGATCAATCAGTGCTGGGCACTGGGAGTAAGCTCCCGCTTAACTAAGTACATGGTCTCGGGCCACCACGTTTGTTCAATATCTGCTGACTGGCTCAGCAGATCCTGGGTCTTCATTAATGATACAACCTGGCCAAGCTCCCACTCTCCAATATCACTAATCCACCAGACGCCATCCAATAACATAACAAGGACCAGCCAATGGGCAAAGATGTCCATTGCTAGTAAATGCGTCGCGTCGAGCAGCGGTACCTCCGTTCCAGGTGAGTCTCGTGTCATCCAATTCTCAGCCCTCGCCTGCGCGGAGGGCGAATCAAGTACTGACTGGACGACATTAAGATACTCGGCCGGCGTTTTGTTCAGAAACGACATGACGATCCTTCGGAGTATTTGCGGCGACTCCATCGAAGTGACACTGATCATGTATTTTGCCACCCATGGTGAGACTCTAGACAATTTACCACACGATATGGGCTGATATCTTGGTGGCTCCATGCTTTTGCTACATTCACTTGGGGATAGAGCTGTGCGTGCACATCTTTCGAGTACAGACACAGTTTCCAAGCATGCCTGTAGCTGTAAGTAGCCGGCTGTAAAACGCTCTGACCTTTTAAAAAGAGCGGTTGTCAATTCAGCTCTCCTGCATAAACTCTCAAAAGCTTGATTGAATGTAGATGCGACTAGAGGCAGAAATACGCGCTTGGTGTTCTCGGATGGACCATCCTCCGGTGATAAGCCCTCTGTGCTACAAAGAACCGGATTCGGTAATGTTGATTGTGCATCTAGAATCGGGCTGGAGGTGGCGATGCGAATTTCATCTGCAGCCGACATAAGGCCATTGAGAATTGCAGTTGATGCTGTATGGGCAGCGCGTGTGAATGAGATCCACTGCGAGTGTTGCGGAAGCATCTCATTTGGTAGCCGCTGCCTACACTTTTTTGCGGTGGTTGCAAGATGCACGCGGATGGAGTGGCTAGCAGAGGCGTACAAGACCATCAATGCTGCATTTGCAAGAACATGATCGTACGAATCCGAGTTCTGCATGGTGGCTTGTATATGCCGTAGGGAAGCCTGGTGATGGCGGTCCGCAAGGGCAAGTAGGCTTCGAATATCCATTAGGCTCTGGGGCTCCGGCAGCGCGTGGGCTCGCTTAGCTATATCATGCGACTTGCATGCTGCTGCCAGGGCTAACAAGGATGACATGACCACATCGGAACTGAAAGCTAGATTTGGCACCCCTACTGAAAGAGCGTAGAGATCGAGACCGTCGACAGGTATAGTTCGGCTGGTGTGTGTGAGGTAGTGGCTCAAGAGACTGAGTTCTATTGCATCAAGAGTACCCGGAGTGTGCCTATCGAAGGGTGATCTCTCTTCATCCGTACTCAGACTTGAAAAGGAAGCAGGTTGTCCACCAGACAACGGACTGGGAACCGAGGACTGATCACTCGAAAGTGCTAAGGGCGACACAGAGTTTGAGACTGCAGTAATAGGAATTGTGGGGGAGACAGGCAAACTGGGAACAGGGAGTTGAGTCGATCCCTGCTCCTTTGACAAGCTGCCATCACTGGAAGGGTTCTGGTACCGACATATATACATGCGCTTGGTACATCTGGAGCAGCTCGGTCTCAACTCATCGCACTGCGCGATATGATCAGAACACTGCAAATGGAGAGTCATGGAGATGGAGAAACAGCCTACCTTCTTCCGCTGTTTTTTACACCTGATGCAACCGTTCCTAGATTTTTCGTGTGTTTTTCGGAGTCTGTATCCTGTCGCCTGCAGTCCCAGGAGCGTCGTATTGCCAGCCATATTGTCGACCCCACTAGATTCGAATTAAAGTATCGGCACAAAGGGGAAATTGTCGCTTATTAACCAAGGTGTCTCAGAGCTAATCATCCATGTCTGTTGAGAAACCTCGGGGTCCTGTTCTGCAGTCTTTTTGCGGCTGAAAGTGCATCAGCCGCAGCCACAAGAATGATGACTCTCCCAAGCAGAATCAGCACTAAACTATTTAGGTTATTCATGCAGGGACTACGTAGTATCAGCCTCCAGCTATTCCAAATCATGTTCTAATTTAGGACTAGCTTATTGTGAGAGCCGTTGACATTGGTTGAGTCAGGTGTCATTATTCCCTGCTCTTTAGTCAGTACTCAGTAGTATGAGAGGAAGAGTCAGTAACAGCTCTGTTATGAATGTTATGACTAGCTTCACACAAATAATAGGAATCTCAAGGTTCCTGGTCTGGTAGCCTACAACATCCTCCAAAGTATAAATATAAATATCTCATCTTCGCAGAAACACTTATGAGCTAGTGATAAAAAGTTGTCAGAAGTCAGAAATCGCAGTACCATACCAGGTTCAGTCATCACTAGTAATTTGTATAGAAGCGATAAATTGATGAAGGTCTGATTCTTCTCTATCTAGTGCCTCCTTAGGTGATCTATATACTATCGGATGTAATAAACATCATCCCCATCAGTATACCCTCGGTTCTCGCCCTTCCAGTCAACCACCCGTTCCTAATTCTAACACCCAAAGCATCCATTGTCCACCACTGTATCTGTAAAACACTGGTCGTGGCAAAACGACGTCGAGCAACAAGAGTAACTGTTCTTTGAATATCCCACCTCTACTGAAAAGAACCCATGCGGGGTATGATAGTCCAGTCTATACGTTGATGGATCGGATGTTAGGGTGGCGCTGGACTCCTCGATACAGTTCAGGTTGTAGGTTCCCAAACCCTCCCGCATTTTCGCAGACCCAGCTCCTTAATAATAATATCGGCCGCCTTCTCGCCAATGAACATGGCCGTATTCGCCGTGTTGGCGGCGACATTGGACGGCGGGATGCTCAGATCGGCCACCTTCAGCCCCTCGACACCGTAGACGCTCAGATTCGCATCAACAACACCGCCATCCTCCAACTTAGCCATCTTGCACGTGCCCATCGAGTGCCACGTGGTGCCCACGTTATTCCGGAGGTACTGCTCCAGCACGGCGTCGTCGTCGGACGTGTACACGATGTCCTGGACGTCGTCGGGCAGCGGAGCGTCGAGGTGGACCAGCGCCGCGTCTGACGTGTTGGAAAAAGGCGGGTGCATCGAGGGCACCTCGCCGCGGTACGTCTTCATGCGCCGGAAGATCTCGCGCTGCTTCTTGTACGCCCACATGTGCTTCTGGATGTCGATGTTCCCCTGGTCCGCGAAGAAGCCCGTGTAGAATTCCTCGCCGTCGTCGATGATGGGGCCCTTGATGTGCAGGTACCCCCGCGAGTAAGGGTAGACGGAAAAAGTCGACAGCGAGTAGTACTGCCCGGCGGGAACCGTGCTCGGGTCCCCGGGAAACCCGTTGATGGGCGCCATCAGCATGAGCGGCTTGTCGGGCTGGTTAGCAAAGTCGCTGTTCCAAGCGTCCTGGAAGGCGGACGACAGCGACGCCACGTCAGCGTCGGAGGGCCGCAGCTTGCAAGTAATGTCCTGGGCATTCCAGCCCAGCATCGAGTCGTTGTTGGCAATCATGGCCTGGGTGTCGACACGGCCCGTGATGACGCCGTCGACCGTCTCGTTGGGCAGCAGCGACGCGTAGTACGAGTACGACAGCAGGTGGTGGTCCTGGTAGTTGCTGCCCACGCCGCGCACCGAAGCCACCAGGTCGACGCCGGCCGCGCTGAGCACGTCCGGGTTGCCGACGCCCGACCGCTCGAGCACCGAGGGCGAGCCCAGCGAGCCGGCCGAGACGACCGTCAATCTGTCCGCCTTGACCGTCTGGTAGGTCGTGCCATCCTGGAACAGGGGGTTGGGCCGGATCTCGACGCCGGCGGCCCGGGTGTTATGGAACACGACGCGGCTGACCTGGTGCTCTACCAGAACATGCAGGTTGGGGTGCTTGCCGTCGAGGAGGCGCGAGTGCAGGTAGGCGTGGGCCGTGCTCTGGCGAATGCCGTCGGGGCCGACGAAGCGCATGGCCTTCTGGACGCCGTTGTTGGTGTCGAGGTCCTGCAGGTCCGGGTACTCGGGCCACCCGACCGTCTGGGCGGCCTGGATGAAGTCATCCTGGGGCCCGGGGGCGGCGTAGGTGCCGCACGAGATCTGGACGGGGCCGCTGTTGCCGTGGGTGCCCGGGGTGCCGCCCTCGCCGAAGTACGTCTCGAGCTTCTTCATGTAGGGCAGCAGGTCGTCGGCCGACCAGCCCGGCATGGCCCAGGCGTCGAGGTCGCTGCGCTGGGCGCGACTGTACATCATGATGTTGATGGACGAGCTGCCGCCCAGCGTGCCGCCAATGGGCACGGCCAGCTGGCGGTCCCCGACGGCGGGCTCCTTGACGCTCACATGGGTGACGGCAGTGGTGCTGCCGGGCATCAGGTTGTTGAGGAAGAGCACGGGTTTGGCGACATTGGAGTCTTCGTATTTGTTCTGGCCGGCCTCGACCACGAGGATGACCAGGCTGGGGTCGGCATCGCTGAGGCGCGACGCGACAATGAGGCCGGCGGTGCCACCTGGACGAGAGGGTCAGCGGGATGAATGGATGCAGTCCGGGGCGGAGTGAAGCGTACCACCGGCAATGACGACATTGACCTCGGTCAGGTTGCTAGGGAGCTGGGTGTAGATGTTCATCTTGGGCAACGAGGAGCAGCTGGCTTGCGCGAGCAGGATGAGGGAGAGGAGGGCCAGCCAGACTGCTGATAAGGCTGTTGACGGCGGGGTAAGCCGGGCCATCTGGAGGAGTAGACGCGAGCCAAGGTGTGAGACAGCTTGCATTGCCAGGCGCCAGTGGGAGGGGCCCGGTCGCCCTTTATTTGTTCCTTATCTTTTTTTCTTCCAGCAGCGCGGGTGGCCCATCATGCGCTGATTCTTTAGCTGTTCCTTCGCGTAGCTCAGCGGGCGGGCAGCCAGGTAGTTAATAGGCTCAAATCAACTGTCAGCATCATCTGGAGAATAGCTAATTAAAAAAGAAGATAGGAGCACACTCCCTGTATTAACTAAAGAAGATTATAGGGATTATTTTCTCGGATTTATATCTAAGTGTTAATATTATAGTTAAATCTTAGGTAAGATTGTAACTTTCCATAATACAGATCTTCCTGACTAGCCGTTGGGGAGAGGGACACAGCCGCCGAGTTATGAGCCCCATTAGGAAGCTCAACAACGATGGATGTTGGCCTGAAGTCAGCAATTAGTCTGTGACTGGGGACCCCATGCGCTAGCGGCCTGGCTACCTTATTCAACTACTACCATGGCCGCATTTTTTAAGTGCCGTGGACCCCGCCTACATGAAGCTCAAGGTGCCAAGGTCATGACGGAGATGGATGGAATCAAGCAAAAGGGGGCGATGAGCATGTCAGTGCCTGCTGAGACCACGTTGAGGATCATTGCCGGCGTGGCCATCCCATTTCATTCTGTTCAGGCTGCGAGATGCGGAGTCGTCCTGGATTGGCCTGTTGCCCTGTTGATATCCTGCTTTAAGTTGCTCCATGCGCCCTTCTCAGTCGTAATAAGCAACTCAGGCTCGCCAAGGAGGGCAAGGTGGTAGGCCAGCTGTGACATGACTGACTCGTAGTCGTGGTTGAGGCGTAGCGAGTCAATGGTCTGCTATGCCTCGGCCACCTGTGACTCCTTGATGCTATACATCCTGCGCTGGATAGCTGTTGCATGTCTTGCGAGCAGCACCCCAAACTCTTTTCTCTCCTTGTTTTTGATCGCGCTGACCAGTTGTTCGGCTAGAGCCCATGATTCTCCGCAGAGCTCAGTATGATGAATCAGCACATCGCAGCGGTGATGAAGGATGGGACAGTCCTGATTACCCATGACCATGCCGACACACCGGCGTTGTCACCCACCACCTCGAGTCTCCCCCATAGAAACGCCGTGAGATTTGATAACTTACCCTGAGCGCTACCATTAAGGTGTGGAATTGCAAATGCTAGGCATCTTATAATAACATTGTCTCTTCGCCGTGTGGGAATCTACAATCCAGCTGGGTTCTTCTAGTGACTCTGTCAACCAGGAATATGGCTATCATTCGTACTATGCTAGAAAGGAGCGTCTAGACACCTTTTTGGCGTAGTCGTTTGATGGCTGACAGACTCTCACTACCTAAAAATACTTTCTTTCTTTCTTCCTTGCGCGTGGGATTGGGCTAACTACCATACCTCCTTGATATGCCGAGTGCTCATCATATTGAACCCAACTATACAGTGTCCGTCTTGTTAATCGATGTGGAAGCGGGTTGTCAACCATGCTGCCCTGCCAAGCAACCTCGTGTTCTCTGTGGAGTGTGGACTGGATTTGCCACACTTCAAGGTAAACCCCTGCGGATCGCCCGTGGGGCTCGTATAGGGCGAGGCCAAAGAGAAGGAATGAGGCTATTTTTGGCTGCGTATCGCGAACTTTCCGCTTCAGATCGTATTCGGCCGCACCTTTAATATAGATGATCATTTCTGGCCCCAAGGTAGGATGAAAGCTCCGAAGGCAAAGAGGATCTTCCTCGTATACTGAGACAATACGACGAAGAAGCTTATTTACGAGCTCTTTGCAGATGAGAATTCGAGTCTGAAACAACCAGATCAGACGAATTGATCGTATTTCGCCAAATCGGTCGTTTAACTCGTTTACAGCGTATGGTTTGGTGCGAAAATCATGATCTACTTCGTGTACAAGATGTTTTTAGCATTCGTTTGGACAAATTCGCCTCGGCGATGATCGTATTGCTCGGTGCTAGATCCAACCGAGATCGGCATCTCGCGAAGGTCGAAGCAGCAGTCAATCAGTCAAGTATCCAGGTCCGACATGATGTGCATAGTCTTGGCTACAAGTATAAAGCCGCAAACCTTTCCACCATTGCTTGTGTCATGTCAGTATCCCATCTACAAAGGCACCATCGAAGAGAAGTGCAATCCCCGAAACACAGCGTCACTTACTGAAAGATCGTCCATACGCAGAATTCACCTGCCTGTCCCTATTCGCCATCATGAGACTCACAACCTTGGCTCTGACCCTAGCTGCGGCTTTCTCCACGGCCAACGCGTACATCATCACGGGCGATGGAGTCAACTGCCGTACCGGTCCCTCAACGAATGATAAGGTTGTCAAGACATACCAAAAGGGTGTTGATGTCAAGCTCAGCTGCCAGACCTATGGTGAAAACATTCAGGGTAGCTCTATCTGGGACAAGACAACCGACGGCTGCTACGTCACTGATGTCTATGTGAAGACGGGCAGCAGTGGCATGATCACCAAGGAGTGTGATGGCGGCAGCTCCGGTGGCGGCAGCTCGTCCTACAACGGCAAGATCAGCCGCAAGGAGATCATTTCCCGCGGCCAGTACTGGGTCTCACGCCACGTCCCATACTCTATGAGCAACTACTACCCGGACCCTCAAGGCCGCAAGTACCGCACAGACTGCTCGGGCTTCGTCTCCATGGCCCTCCATGCGACCGCGCCAGGCGCCAACACTGTCAGTCTCCCGGATATTGCCAAGCCTATCTCTTGGAACGACCTCAAGCCCGGTGACTTTGTTGGCACGCTAGGTCCCGGCACTGGTGGTGCGGCCGGCCACGTCACTCTGTTCCATTCGTGGGTCGACAGTTCCAAGAAGGAGTACAATACGCTTGAGTGCCGCGGCACATATGGCTGCGTCGCGTATAAGCGCCCTGTTGGTTGGAAGGTTGGCAGTTTCACGGCCAAGCCCTACAGGTACACCCGTGTTGTGGACTAAGTCGGAGCTTGGATACAATTTTGGGATCGAACAGGGAGGAACCAATTCTTGGGTACATGTATAGTACTATATCAGAAGCAAGGTGATGGGAAAGGAAGCGTGGCTATGAGGCGAGTATACATTGGTTGATGAAGAGAAGCCGCTGGCTCTGTCTTCGCGGGTAGAGTGAAGAAAAGCAAATCCACCAGCATAGGCTTCTCCATATCCTTTAAACAGTTATCATAAGGAACCGTAGAGTATATGAGGAGTTGCTCAAGAGCTCCCATGTACCTCTCCGAGTTTGATTTAAGATTGAGCCAGCCAAACAAAACACCCGATCCGACATAAAGTAAAACCTGAGCTCCTTCCAGAGCCTTGAGCATTATTAATACCCTGGCGAAGAACCATACAGGCTACAGCTAATATTTTAGTGGTACCGTAAGATAAGAATAAGATAATATAAGATTAAAGCTCAAAAGTCAAAACCACATGAGACATGACAGATAGTTAAGCAACTTAAGCCACTAACACAACCTCAGAAGTTTAGATGATTAGTAGTATTTAGTAATTAGTACCATACCCATAGTACAATCCACTAATAACAAGCTTAGAAGTTGGAACCTCAGAAGCAAGGCAAGGTGGCAAGGTGAAGGACCTGTTAGGGGTATATTATTTTCATTTTTATAGCCAGAGGGTGTACGGTGTACCATACATACCTTGTATTTGCCCTTCTATATCTGATAAGTCTAGACGATACTAGTTAATGTCTGACAGTGGGGCTGAATGGGCTGATCATTGGTGACCTAGAGGATTATATTTATATCCACCACGTGATTTTGTAGGCTGACTGCTGACCTGTTGACTCCGAGACACCGACTTTCCTGGTGCTGAGGGAAGAACAGACAACAGCAATATACCACCCTACATGCGACTAATGCGAGTACCTCATCACCTCTCTGGGATTTGAAGTCAACCTTTAGCTGCTCCGCTGCAGCCACCATTCGGCCATGGCACCGGCTATGTCACGCAAAAATCGGGTGTGGTCTCGGAGGGAAATCGAGGGGTTGATAGCGAATGGGCAAAAGATAATCATATTGGGTGATCAGGTACTGAAGGCCGACGCGTGGCTACCATACCACCCAGGCGGGGATAAATCAATATTGCACATGGTTGGTCGGGATGCAACAGACGAAATAACAGCATTGCACTCAAAGGAAGCACAGGCACATATGAAGAAGTATGTGATAGGAAGGATACACGGAAGATGGGAAAATTTCTTGCCTCCAATACACGGAGGAACATTTAGAACGCTGGTATCGAAGCATGTCGCCGACGAAGCACTATATGCCGAAGACGACATCAGCTCCTCTGGAAAATCGACACGACCATCACCAGTCTTCGATACTGAAGAGACAGGAGCCGAAGTTCGTCTGAGGCGTGCACGCAATGATACCCCTATTTGTCGAGCTTCATCCTTATTCTCGTCGGAGCCGGAGCTGGGGCAATTCAGATCTGCGGAAGCATCAACCGCCCACGCGATATCGTCAGATCTTTCAAGATATCCTCGTGTGGATAAAACCTCACAAGACGAGGTGGCCTCAAAGTACCGCCAGCTCGATGAGAAATTGCAATCCAAAGGACTCTACGAGTGCCCATATGGCTCCTACGCTGTCGAATTTGTTCGATATTCATTTCTTTTCGTTCTCTTCTTGACATTTCTTCGCTATTCCTATTACGCTCTTTCGAGCCTTTGCCTCGGGTTACTCTGGCACCTGCTTGCATTCACTGTTCATGACGCCGGTCACCTAAGCATAACTCATGGATTCCACACAGACAGCTGCATAGGGATCTTCATTGCAGATTTCCTTGGTGGTCTTTCAATCGGTTGGTGGAAGCGGAATCACAACGTGCATCACATAGTGACAAACTCGCCCGAGCATGATCCGGACATCCAGCACATGCCGTTTTTCGCCATCTCTTCGCGATTCTTTGCGTCCCTGCGCTCGAGCTACTACGATCGCAATATGAATCTCGACGCTGCTGCACGGTTTTTTATCAAGTACCAGCATTACCTCTACTATCCCATACTTTTATGGGGTCGTTTCAACCTGTACCGCCTAGCATGGTCATACCTACTCGATCCGGCGCAAGCGCCCCGTAAAGGCACAGCATGGTGGCATCGCTACCTTGAAATGGCCGGCCAGGTGTTTTTCTGGTACTGGTACGGCTACCGGACGCTGTACCTCTCAATCCCGACATGGTCGTCCCGCATCATGTTTCTGCTCATCTCCCATATGGTCACCGCCCCGTTACATGTACAACTCACGCTCAGTCACTTCGCCATGTCGAGCGCCGACCTGGGCATTCACGAGTCATTTGCTCAGAAGATGGTGCGGACGACAATGGACGTCGATTGCCCGCCCTGGTTGGACTTTGTGCATGGCGGTCTCAATTTCCAAGTCGTGCACCACTTGTTTCCTCGCCTGCCCAGACATAACTTGCGCCGGGCGCAGCCGTACGTGAAGGAGTTCTGCCGCGACGTCGGAATTCCATATATCATATTTAGTTTTACGCGGGGGAACAAGGAAGTCATTAGCAGACTGGGCGAGGTCGCTGAACAATTGAGGGTGTTGGACGAATGCAGGAAGGTTGCTGCGAAGGACTTGATTGATGGTCGCCACAGTCATTGATTAGTTTTTCTTTTTTCTTTTTCTTTCATAGATGTAACTCTCAAGGTTTACATGCTTCGCTACCACACTGTTTTGCCTAGCTGCTTGTGGTGATATAGACAGTGATATAGACACTGTGGCCACATCTGCCTGAGTAGCTGTTCTTCCATCTTAATTATCTGTGTTTGTTTCTCGTGTGATGCAAGTGAATGGGTCAATAGTTTTGTGGCTCTTGATAGGTACATCTTTCAGCACATAATCTGCTCGCTCATCTAGTCCTCCAGGGTTGAAGAATCATGTTTTCACTCTCTTCAGCTATTCCGAGATTCGTAACGCCCCAATCTCCGTTGCCAGGTTTAAAATCTTCTCAATGAGAGGACTCACATCAGCCCTTTTTATCGGCACCCTATGCGCGCCATTCCGGTCCAAAACCCGAAGCCAGCACAGTATGGGATCGATTCTCTTGTTGCAGTTCAGCTCCGAGATATGCTTGTTCAGCAAGCGGCGGCCGAGGTGTCTATCTTTGATATTATGCAGAGCGTCTCCTTAGCTGCACTGGCGGCCGCTGTTGCTTCTCAAAGCGCATATATCAGCGAGTAGAATTAGAGTCGCCTTCGCTCCTTCTAAAGAGGATTGTAGCCCAAGGGCACTAGTTTCAGGAAACCTACTTGCTAGTATCCCTATTATCGACTGCCCTGTCCCAGCCATGCCATTCAACCAATAAACAGTGTTCGTATCAAAACTCTACAGTCTATCTGGATATTCGTTCGGGTATACTATGGTTCAATTTTGCCTGAAGTTCTCTAAGAAGCATTTTGACTCTCATCCAAGATGGATTGCAATTCCTCTTTGGCGAATCATTCTGGAAAAGATCGGTAGTTGGGTCTCACGCGAAGCTGACTTGAGAATTGAGTATTGTTGATTAATTGACATCATGCATAACAGACAGACATGATTCCCATTGGGACCAGCCATGGCGATTCGGCATGCTCCGTCCTCACCAATGTGAATAGTGCATGCTGTAAAAGGGCATCAGACTTCGGTGTAGCTGTCCAGGATACTTCCACTTGGAAGAACCTCAATCGGGCCCAGTTCTGGCCAAGTAAGGGTGTGAGAAGTCGGGATTCATTTTCTGCTGCAAGGACTTTGCCAGCTGGTGCCCCTTGATCGATATTAACTCATATATGGAGAGAAGACAGTCCCTGCATATCCCCGACGTTCATACACATGTTGGTCCAATGCTTGAACCATGAGGGGTCGCTTAGGTCCTGGGTCTGCGGTACGACGTTTGAGAGGCAGAACGAGACTTTTAGTATTCGGATGGCATGGAACATTTGAGCTGGCAGAAAGGTGCGGACTTCAGACACGACCTGTAATTGTTCGGCGAGTTGCGCCTGGATGTTGATTGTATTGTCTGACGCGAGTAGCGTGACGGCTTCGGAGTAGCTGCGGCTTATTACCACTGGACATCTCATCTATTGGTTTGACAGGCTTACATTTGTCGACACGTTAAGAGGAGAGGTATTCGGCTGTGGAAAGGGTATTCCTCGTGTACGTCTTTTGAGAGCTGCCCTCCTCGTCCATCTGGTAGATTAGCCTGGTGGCAGTATATCTCCTCCGCTGGTCCTTCTCGGCGAGTCAGGAGGTGAGACGGACGACCGCGGAATGGGCAGACACAGTGACGCGGGCGTGGATGTTCGCCACGGTTTCGTACGAAATGGATTGTCTTGCCTCCGAGGACATATCGATAGATGTCAGATCGGATCTCCAGAGGAAGTTTGGCGAAGAAGAGGCTAGTCTGTTTACTGCTCATGCTGGTCTCAGTAGGCGGGGTCATCTGGGAATGGGACCCGGGGCCGAAACGTCCATCTACAGAGGGAAATATTTGGGATGCGATGGGACAAAGGCGGCAATAAATAAAAGTGCTCAACAGGAAGATGACACCTGGAGTTTAGGTGTTGGCTGAGGAGAGAGCGATCCTCGGGTTCTAGGTATAGTAACTGAGCGGTGCTGTCGGCCTTGTATATATTTAGACTATTAAGTCCGCACGTCTACCTTACTACATAGTCTTAGGGTTTAACACCAACCAGAAAAGAACTTGGAATCAATAGATACTCCACGCCTTGAAACCTATACTGTAATGGACTATGACATATTCCTTGCTACTCAGCCTTTCATCGTTGCCATCCCTCCAGGAGCAACCCACTTAGGCCTTCACTTCTTGATCCGTTCAAGGTTTTTCTCTTTCGTGGGCTGCTGCCCCTTGTGTTTAATCATATGTACTTCTAGACAGCACAGTTAGCTGCCGGCATCCAATCATGTCTCTGATCCGCGACTCTCACCCAGCGCAAAGAAACTCATCGAGTCCGCATTCGTGCATCGCTTCGACCCATCGGCCAGACTCACGCACTGTTTCCACTTGTATTGTCCAGGCGTTGGCACCAGCAGGTTTG
This sequence comes from Aspergillus hiratsukae, assembly GCA_014281905.1. Classification (NCBI taxonomy): domain Eukaryota; kingdom Fungi; phylum Ascomycota; class Eurotiomycetes; order Eurotiales; family Aspergillaceae; genus Aspergillus; species Aspergillus hiratsukae. The sequence continues at coordinate 141 of JACBAD010001804.1, read as the reverse complement.
TGACCTCTGTACGGCGTACTGGTACAAGTATGCAAATCGCATCGGCATTACTACCAACTTCGACTCGGCGGGAGTCAATTACCTTTCCAACGCGTACTGGGGACGCTTCCAAAAAACATGGACCGCCCTTCCCCCCTTCCC
>JACBAD010001805.1:0-24836 GCA_014281905.1 Aspergillus hiratsukae | reverse complement strand
CCCCAGAATCCCCACCGGTCCCACCCCGAACCCTTAGTGGTTTGTGTAGCCTATAGGAAGTCAGCGGGTACACCCGAACGTCAACTTTAATCCACCAGGTGCCAGTTTTCCGGGCCAACAAACACCCCCAAATGCTACCGCAGTCAAAGGCTAATGAGTGCTGCACTATTACTATGCCGGCTAATCCGTCCATTCTCTGGGATATTTTTACTCCTAAACCGAAATGTCAACTTCAATTGCAGTAACCTCATACTTGATGGGACCTACTGCGTCCAGCCCGTAGGGGACATTAGCACGTATCCAGGTTACGTGCGCTCCATAGGTAGAGCAGCTACCAAATGAAACATGGTTCATGGCCTGCTGGAATGTCTTGAACTGGGATCGGGCAATCTTGCCGAAAGGGAACGGGCAGATTGTAGAACAGAAGTCTATATGTTCTTGCAGTGGCTTACTGATGCTACATCAAAGACTTCAAAGATGGAGAACTGCCTGGTATATGTTACTCGCTTAGAGCTGAAATCTACTTCGTGTCTAGACTACTGATTTTTGCTCTTGCAAGTCACAGGACCAGGATAGCTAATAGACATCCCATCTATTGGTGCAAGTACGCTGTGGCTTACAAGCTAAATAACTAGCGTGGATGCTAGTCATCATACTGCTCATTTTGGCCTGTAACAGAAAGATCCCAACCCCTTTTCACTGTTCCACAATTCAAGATTGACAATGAAAATACCGAATGAAATTATTCTAGCTATAGCTAGTTTCCTGGACTGTGAAAAAGACATCAGCAGTCTGTCCGAAACCAATAAAATTCTTTACACAGTCCTCAATCCGTACCTCTATCGTCACAATGTCCGGACTTCGGACTCGTCGGCTCTGCTCTGGGCAGCGGAAAACGGACATCAAGGAGTTGCAGAAAAGGTCCTTCGAGCAGGAAGTGCTGTAGCAATTCGCACAAGAAATTCTGCTGCAGAAACTCCTCTACTATTAGCAGCTAAACACCACCAATTATCGATGGTCCGGTGGCTGCTCGAATACTGCGGCATGGACCCAAACTGTCAGGATGTCTATGGTCGTACGCCCCTGTTCTGGGCTTGTGCTCGCAGGCAGGGGGATGAAGACATGGTCGATCTCCTGCTTGAACAACCGTGGATTCAACCAGATTTGCCTGACAAAGTTTACGCCCTGTCGCCATCGGAGAGACACTGGGGTCGAACACCATTTGCGCAGCAGTCATCTATGGGCATGAAAAGATTGTTGAGCGGTTGATCGGGTTGGGTGTCGATCTCAACTCAAGGGATATGCTAGGCAAGGCACCACTTTATTATGCCGTCGCGGCTGGAAACATACCTCTTGTTCGGCTGCTGCTCGCAACACCTGACGTGGATCCCAACGCAAGGAGCTACAACAGGGCTGGAATGGCACCACTGCATAACGCAGCCTGGAAGGGAAATCTTGCCATTATCGAGCTCCTTTTAGCTGCCGAGGATATTGACATTGATGCCAAAAGTCAGCCTCTGTGGACACCACTTTTTTATGCCGCAAAAAAAGGGAATGAAGCGGTTGTCAAGGTGCTCCTTGATAAAGGTTGTGCTCCAAATGCTTGTGATCACACAGGTCTTCGAACACCTTATACAGTGGCAACTGCCTCTGGTCATGAGTGCATAGCCAAGATGATAAGTGAAAGGGTCCCTCCAGCTGATCTAGCCCCTCCTCATATGAGTAATCATACACAAAGGCGTCCTCCGAACCATTTTTCATGCCGCAGAGGATACATGCCTATAATCACAGTGATTGAGCATGAGAATAGATCTGACGAGATACATTGAGCATGTCTCCATAATCATTCATTATAGAAGATCTTTCACAACATTAAGGAATCTAGAAATAGAATCAGGCTATTAGTACATACAGCACAGTGAAAAATGTGATGTGGCCTGCTTATACCTTTAGTCTATTATAGCATTGATAAACTTATGAAATTCTAGGGACTTTAGACAGCAGCTTCTAAAGCATAGTGGTAGATGCGTAAGGATGCATTGGTGAGGTAATTAAGACCTGTCCCTAACAAAGATGCATCATGACCAGTTCCTTCATAACACCAAAATCCTCCGCATATAATTTACACCTCTGAGAAGCCCAATTATCAACGACGGGTGTCTTATCAGTCAACTTTATCAACGCCTGCGGAATGGTAATGGGAAAGGAAACATTTGATGACAGGCAAGGAGACTGTTGCTCGCGGCGGTATACTGATCCCAGCATCATCGCAGGGATACAGTCATAGATTTCACTGCACATTTGCGACACCGCGGCTGATAATTCGTCAGGTTCAGCTAGGATACACCACCCAGAGCCGAGTATATTAGCTAGAGAGGACTAGTGAGGAAACTCAGAATGACCCTATGTGCAAGGATACGACAAAGTCAGTAGTAAATCCACACCAGTATTAAGGCTCGGTCAAGGAGGAAGACAAAGACTCCAAGTCTAACGGGCATTGCTCGCTAATTTGCCACATGCAGGCGTGCGCATCAACATTAGACAAGATCTGGTTAGGTTCATTCTCGACAGTCTGCGAATTATTTGAGAATTCTATGTGATTTATCTCCACGGAGAAAAACCTGCTTTTGGGTCGCCCTTGAACCTTTGTATTCATCTGCGGTATGCTGGACGAATCTTGCGTTAATTGTTTTCGTTAATTATTTGTTGGAGTCTCTCTGTATTCTTATTCTTACTGTTATTCTTCTTCTGATTGTATGTAGAGGCTTGATCTCAGCAGAGATGTAATTTGCTTATCAATAGGTGACTATGCGCCAATATAGTAAATATCCCACCCAATTCAATTCTATAAACGGAACAGCTCGGACACTACCTCAGCGACCATCTATTCCATAATATCTCCATCCTTGCACCCCCTACAGGGCATACCGGAAACCAGGATTCAGCACCAACAGTCCCCCAATACTCTGCTGTACAATCTCCTCTTTCTGGGCCTTCTCGTCTACCACATCCTCTTCGTCGTTGGCAGCATCGATTGCATCGAGTTTCCGGTTTTCGCGCACAAGGCAGAATCGTAAGATGGTCGCTAAGCAGATGGAAGCAAAAACAAAGACAGCTGTTGTCTAGGGTTAGCATCATATGCAGCAGAAACAGTCCAGAAATGGAAATAGCATACTGTTTGCCGTCATCGCAGGGATATAGCGCGGTCCACTCTTCTTCTGGTAGAGGTACGGTGAGTAGATCTGGGCGAAATTGCCAACCATATTGGTAATCGCCAAAGCGGTAGCACGCTTTTCGATGGGTCGAGGAAGCTGTCATAAGTTGCTGATAAGCGAAGGTATTCACTGGCAATAGAGTAAGGGTGACGTGACTCACTGTAGATGAGGTCCAAGCGATGGAAACATTGAAGCCGCCGTATACACCGGCGAGCATCAGGAAGAGCGAGAAGTAGCGTGGCGCCAATCCGGTTGTAGTGGCTGCGATAATGTAGCCGACCATGCCAAACGCCAGAGGGATAACCAGGTGGCTGTACCGCTCAGAACGGCGGTCACTGCTGATGGAAACAGACATGGCAACAATGGCGGCGAAGACATATGGAGGAGCAACCATTAGAAGCGACTGGATTTTACCATATTTGAAGGTGGCGACAAGAGTTGGAATGAAGGATGTCACGGCCGCAGCAGATGTTTTCGTGATGGTAATGAGACTATTTTTGTATCAGTGATTGTGCCAGAAATACCAGGAACACAATATACGCACGCGAGAAGCCACACTTTATAATCAGTCAGGGCCATGTGCAGGCCTGACAATAAGGAGCCACGCTCCTCATCATGACTACCGCTACCTTCTCGGAGTCGGGCGGTTGCAATGGCTTTCTCCTCCTCGCTTAGCCATTTAGTGGTATGGGGAAAGTCAGGCAAGATGAACCTAGAGGCATCCAACGTCAGCACCAACGTACACATGAGGCTTTAGGCAGGAAAACATACACTGAGACAATTGACAGCCCACAAGTGACCGCACCCTCGATAATGAAGAGCCATCTGCACCCTGTTAGACACTCTCCTCCACGTCCTGTAGGCCGAGACTCACTGCCACGACTTGATGCCATGTCTGCCATCCAGGCCATATTGGATTCCAGCACCGATAAGTCCGCCAAATCCTCCGGATAGAAGGCTCCCGGTATACAAGACAGCGGTTCTGGTTGCCAACTCCTTTCGGGTGTACCAACTGGAGAGAAGGAAGAGGGCGCCTGGGAAGAAGGGACTAGGAATATTGATCAGATCTCTGCGATATCAGCTGGATGGAGACACAACTTACGCCTCCGTGAAGCCCAGGAAGAACCGGGTAACCACCAGTCCATGAAAGTTCTTGACAAGTGCAGTGCACGCAGACACAATGCCCCAAAGGCCCATGCACAGGGGCTGTTATATGTTCAGTGAGGTCCAGACCACATAACCCTCAAGGTAAGCCACATACTAGGTAAAGACTGGGGCGCACACGTGTCAACACCATGTTTGATGGAATCTGAAGCGCGATATAGCCTGCGAATAGAACAGAGATAGCCGTGTTATACTGATCGCCAACTAGACCAAGATCTTCCTCAATACCCTGCACTCGGGCATTTGGAAGAGCATTGCGATCGATGTAGCTTGTATTTGAGTCAGTCTTATGAACCGAACATCAAAGGGTAAGGCAGTCAGTAACACACTTCATGACAATCATGGCAAGAAGCACTGGCATCAGACGCATATCCAACTTCCGAACCAGTTTCTTTTCGAGTGCAGCGCGTTCCTCCTCTCCGAGTGACTGTATAAAGTCCCGAGGAGCAGCAGGTGCCACCACCTCAGTCTGGGAAAGATCGGGCTTCTCGTTGCTGTTCATAGTGAAAAGTGGTCACGAAAAAGCTTGAGGTGATATGTAGTGATCCTGGTTGATTCGGCACTTGGGATGGAATCAAGTGCTCTTTATACGTTTTCCAGCCCCGCAATCGCTGTAGCATATCTCGCTTTACATTGCCATTCTCGCAAATATGGGGATTCCCCAGGGTCCGCGAAGGAACCCCGACTGACACCCCACAATCTCATATCTGACCGTCGTTGGCAGTTCGCTCGGTCAACTTCCGCGAGCTATATCGGTAAAGAAAGGGCGCCGATTCGGCTAGTGGCTCCGTCTGATTCCGAGGACGGATTGCATGAATCGTAGCAGACATGAAAAGGGACTAGATGGATTTAGTAAGAGGTAGCCTCTATCTTAGCATTCACAGTACCTGTAGCTGTTCTGACCTTTTCATGTATATTTTTAAGGATGTTGGTTCCCTGAGCGGCCTGAGGTAGGACCGTTAGTCTTGACTCTAGATATACTAAAGCTTTATTCTCATAAGAGTTTAGCTATAAATATAGCTAAATATAAATGAACCAACTGCACACAGTTCAAAAAGATAAGAAATATGGCCAAGTCTTGCTAGATCTTTTGTAATACCACGAGGTCTTAGCTATCTACACCCCATGGGCAATTGGCCAGGGTCCCGGGGCCCTGCGGAGAAAGTCTTGGCGAAGAGCGGGGTTAAACCTGTCAGCATGGCGAACGTGCTGACCCTGACGGCTTGGCCTCCACTAGACTATCTGACACCAATCGAGGCAAGGCGTGGCGTTGGGGCTTTTGTTGAATGGTTGAACCTTCTCTTGGCAATTTTTTGCTTTGCGCTCAGACCCCGTCCTGTCCGGAGTCTTCCCGCTTCCATAACACGTGCGTCTGCCTATCTAGGTAGTCAGGAATTGTTCTTTTGCATTCACATTATGATAGGGTTTCGATAGAACCACAGCCCCCTTCCTTAAATAATACACCCCCCCCCAGCTTAAACACACACTCCCTTACTAAAAGTAGTAAGAAAAAGGTTATGTGACCACCCACTGATCTCCGCCATCCTATCTGTCTGGTTACCATATAAAATAGAGAGTTAGGAAAACCGCAAGATAGGCTTTAAAAACATCAGTTTCTTAGCAAAATAAGTATTTCTTATATAGCTAATCAGAATCCTTCATTCAAAATTTCATTACTGCCGTCATCTCTACTGGAACACCCATATATCGCGTAACAGCAGTAACACCGCGGCTGCGGCCACCTCACTAAGGATATCTCATGGTTTTCCTAAACTCTCGATGTTCTATGGTAAATCAGAAAGGTAGGATGGCGGAGATTAGGGGTGGCAGCGGTCACATAATCTTTTTCTTAATACCTTTGGCAAGGGAGTGTGTATTTAAGAAAGGGGTGTGTATTTAAGCAAAGAGGGTGTGGTTCTATTGGAACCCTTATGATATATAGAAAACTTAACTAAATGTGGACAAAACCCATACCATATCATTTGTGTCTGAGTAGTTCCATGGTATGAGTCTAAGACCGTTCTAGTCCAGCCATGTGGCTGTTAGAGTAAACTCCAATCCATGGAACCAGACCAGTATCCGAATTTAAAGTTGAGGAATTTAAACTTCCCCAGTATTGGAGGGTATATAACCTCAGTGCACCCATCACCTACTAGGTGGCCCTTTCAGCGGATGCAGTGTATCAAAACCTACAGTCTCGATGTTAAAGCATCAGAAAGAGGCTCGTGGATATGGTTGAAGTCCCAGAAGAGAACACCACCATAGCTACTCCAGTGGTGGCAAGCCTCTCATCTTTGTTGACCCTCGCGCTGATTCTCTTTGGGATCCGCATGCACCCTCGACTTTATCCAAAGGTCAATGTGGCTGCCACAGATTATCTTATCACAGCAGCTCTTGTGAGCATCTATAGTAGCAAATAATATGGTTGCGCTGACGTTGATGACAGTTATGCGAAGTGTTCGGATACATTTGTTTAATGGTAGCTATAAGCCATGGTCTTGGGCGCTATAGCTACTATGTCTCAGACGGTTCCCTAGTCATCATCTTCAGATGGCTTTACTTTTTAGAAATCTTGGCTTTCTGGACATCCTCCCTGGCAAGAATGTCCATAGCAGCTATGCTCCTCCGCTTTGTACAGTCCAGGAGAGGGAAAGTAATCCTTTGGATTTTCATATTCACACAGATTGTCATCATTATTGAGACCAATGTCTGCCTATTGATTCAGTGCCGCCCAATACGTGCCATGTGGGAATCCGTGCCGGGTTCGGTCTGCTGGTCAAGCCGTCACTTGCAAATCAACGGCTATCTACAATCTGGTTAGTTTATTAACTGATGTTCTAGATAAATGGGCGCTAACTGGCCAAAGCAATTGGTATAATCAGCGACCTTGTGTTTGCTGTTATACCTATATATATCATCTGGCCGCTGCACCGGCCTGTCCTTGAGCGAATCCTCATCATCGTTTTAATGATGCTTGGACTGGTTGCTGCGGTGGCGGGAATGGTCAAGCTCTATTATATGAGAACCTTCACCCTCGGCGGGGACTCTCTGCGTCAGACAATGCCGCTTTTTCTGTGGTTCAAGATCGAAGAGATTATTCTCATATGTGCAGCTTGTGCACCGTTTCTCAAGCGGCCCATTGAACGGGTACTCAAAGGATTCGGTGTCTCCGAATTTGATTCCAGGCCTTCAGCCAGACTGAACATGACCGATGCCAGTCCAGGGAGTTCAACCAGTGGAGCTACGCAAGCAACTTCTTCTGAAACACAGGATGGTGAAGAGCAGCAGAGAACACCACATGATCTAGTCTAGATTGCTGCGATGGTAAGTTTGCGTCACTTGGTTATGACTATTACCACATGAAAGGTCGCTGACAGAAGACTATGTAGACCGACGTTGCGCTACCATCATATAGACATTGCAATTTCGACCGGACTGTGTAATGGCGAACAGAGGTTGGCATGCACTACCGCTTCAGAGACAGTTGAGCCTACAAGAAATGGTAGAGGCTATATCATATTCCACCTTAGGAAAATAGAGTTTGCGGCGATTTCGTTTGTGTTGAGTAGCAAAGGGGGCCATATGCTACAGATAAAGATTAAAATTCTTACAATGGTTATTACTGAAACAAGGGTGGGAAACCACTGGCAATGGGTCTATCCGTAGATGCCCTATCGGAGCTATGACAGATTGTGTATGAGCATATATGAAGAACATGGATGTGTGATTCTACTATCCTTGTAACTGAGTTTGCATGGTCTAACTCCAAGACTGTATTCACTAAGATCAAAATCATTACACAAGACAACTATGTACTAAACACAATCCATCTATAATACTCCTATATAATACTCCTATTCGCAAGGGGAAGCGTGTGGAGGATCTGTTGGACGGGGAGCGCTCGTAACACTTTTTGCTGGAATTGATCTGATTGAAAGGAGTGTCCATGAACTTAAGATTGATGATTAAAGTTATGCAAGTAGACTGGGTCTTTATTCTAATTCTATAGTGTCTAGTTTAAAACCATCTGCCGCCCAGTGACAACTACAACTTCGAAAAGGGCGGATACAACCATGAGATAGCCTACAACAACTCCAAGCTGGCGGCTGTGTACTTGGCCAACAAGATCGAGAGAGACTACGGTGCTCAGGGACTGCATTCCACCAGTCTACATCCCGGCGCCATCAACACCGACATCTCCCGCAACATACCCCCCGAGTTCGTGGAGGCACTCATGACCAACCCGTACATTCTCAAGATCTTGAAATGGGCAGAACAGGGTGCAGCAACAACTGTTTGGGCTGCTGTGGGCAAAGAATGGGAGAATAATGGTGGAAAATATTTGGAGGATGTCAGGGAAGCGGAGCAAGGCGAGGACGATGGTCAGATCTTTGGAGGGGGATGGGTGAAGCAGACCTACAATCCCGAGGAGGAGGACCGCCTCTGGAGAGCCTCATTGAAGATCCTTAATCTGGAGGGTGAGGCTTGATTGAGAGGAGATGAGTGACAAGAGGTCATGGATTAAGATGCATGTGCCATGCCATGTATATGACTTGCCGCTACAAAATACAATCAACTTGCTTTCTTAATAAAGACGTCTTGTTCATTTATAGACTTTGCGCATTGATGAGAGTGCAATCAGCCTAAGCTACTGCTTTACAGAGAAAGAACTCTCAATTAGTGGACATTCTGCTGGAATTAAGCAGACTAACGAGTAAGTCCAAGGGAGACCGGAGAGGTGATGCCCTAAGGCCATTAATCATTATCAATATGCATGAGAGTTTGCCACTCCGAATAGACTGCGTCTTGGCCTCTTAATATCAGTCTTAGAAGCCTTCGAAGAACTTAACTTTGGAGTGTCTGATGAAGATGGGGGTTGTGAGAATAACTATATGCTCCAATGCTCCACTGTAGTTGTGTTAGATATATTACTCCTCATCTTGGCAGAATGTTCCATATCATTTGTTTAATATAAGATTCGATCTGGATAGCTTCATCTTCGACACAGAGGGTATATAGTTAGCTAATTGTGTTCTAGTTCCTAGACATCACAATGAGGGTATTATATGGGTATGATCTGTAATATCGTTACTGGAGCTAAGGAAACAACTGTGGAGGGCAGCAAAATGTGATCACTGACAGTTGAGATTGCACTGTCAGAACCTTTAAGATGCCTGTGTAACTCTACATCTCGAGCCTAAATCTTCCTACTGCTGAGTCTTAAAGAAGGAAAAATACTGCCAGCAACTTGTGATGGGATTTGGACCAGGAGACTGAACCTTGTTGCCGAGGCAGGATTCTGCTTTCGTCCCTAAGGCACCACAGACACTTAAATGGTGAGTTATATATTGCCAAACTACCTTTCATAAGGCACACAGGATCAGACACATCCGCCTGCCATCCTATGACCTGTCCACTGGCGCAGCTCATTGGATTTACTGCCTGGCCCTCCACTAGATGCTAGAGAGCGCGGTCATATATGAAGGGTGAGAACCTATTGGAAAACCCTTCTGACGCCGTCCGTAACCAGTAGCAGGATAGTGAGCTACTTGCTTTTCCACTATCTATGGCTCTGTTACTGAGACTAGTAAGCACTTTAATATATTTGCACAGGGATGTCCATCCAATAATGACCATATTCTACATTTCTAACAGTAGCTGGGCTTTGTGGCCCACTTTTGACCTCTTTAGGCAATCGGTCGATTGTGGCCCCTTAATGTAAGCTTAACTACTGTCTTGTATGTTTATCGAGTCTCAACACTCTGTACTGGAGGAGAGACTGCATTCGGTAAAGACTAGCAGAAGCTGCCTGAGATACTGACATCTTTGACTACAGAGAGAACTGTGAAGTAAATGTCACCGGGGACTACGAAGCAAACAAGGTTGGGCATTTTGGAGGGCATCAGCGGAGTCTATCTTCCTTCGCACAGCATTTATTTCTCCGATGACTCCAATGAGTGGATCCAGGGTGATTGTCGGCTAAAAGGCCAACTCCTCAAAAATCCATCTGGATCTGAAACATCGCCTAGGGTTCCCCCAGTCAATAGCCGTCCACTCTCCAGTCGATAGGCTCGCCACAAGCATGGAATGAGAAAGATCAACCACGCCAACGGGTTAGTTCCGCCACGCGGAAATTAAATCCTGACGTGTACAGCCACTTGTCCAGCAAGAGAGCATCACTACCTCAGGTGCGCAGGGCAGGTCACAGATCAGCTGAAAGAGAACCCCTGACGAATTAATTCATTGTGGGATCTCGATCCTGCAGGAATCGTAATGACCAGTAGAGGCCTGGAAATGGGGATCCGGAGCGCTCCAGGAATGCGCTAGAATAAGATCGTCAACTGATTTGCCTTCTCTGTTTGTCTGCAAAAGCCTAATTGATTATTTTGACTTTGCGCTGTCTTAAACATGTCGATCCTGTTAGGGGTTCTAGACTTGAGTGCTTACAGATGTTGATCCGATGTTGATATAAATGCGGGATGTCTGCTGGATTCTACCGGGGCCATCAATAGTGTTCTGGCAAACACTTCTCTACGCTCTTTTTGAGATCATTTCATTCTTTTACTCTTTTGTTTTTACTGTCTATATAGACACTGTCACTCCTTTACTTGTAACAATGCGTTTGTCGTTGTTCTATACACTCTTTGCTCTCCTGTTCGTAGGAGCGTTCTCCTGCCCACACGCCCCCAATCAAGACGGCAAGCATGGAGGCAAGCACCAGGACAAGCACCAGGGCAAGCATCAGGTCAAGAAGGCACAAGGACCATCCTGGGGTGGTGCTTCTGGCAAGGATGTTGCTGGGAAGAAATCCTTGGCATACTATGGAAATTGGGTGAGAAGACAAAGAAAGCCAATGCCCCATACAATTTGACCACGACTAAGTGGATCTAGGACATCTATGCCCGCAGCTTCATGGTAACCGACATCCCCGCTGACAAGTTGACTCACCTCTCTTACGCTTTTGCCAATGTGAACACGACCACTGGTGAAATGTGAGTATACCGAGGCTACAACGTACCGTGAGAAACAGCTGACTGTTTGCAGTATGTTGAGCGATGAGTGGGCCGACATGCAGTATGCGTATCCCGGCGACAACACTTCGGCCCCCGGCACCAACGTCTATGGAAACATCAAGCAGCTGTACCTCCTCAAAAAGGCCCACCGCAATCTCAAGACTATTCTCTCCGTTGGCGGATGGTCCTACCAGATGAACTTCGCCCCCATGTTGGCGTCTGAGGCCAAGCGAGGCAAGTTTGTGGACTCTGCAATGCAGCTGGTGTCGGACCTGGGCTTCGATGGGGTCGATATCGACTACGAATACGTCAATGGTCCCGAACAAGCTGCCCAGATGGTCAGTCTTCTCAAGAGTCTGCGCAGCGGTTTCGACGGTCTCGCGAAGAAGCTGAACGCGACTGCCCCCTTTATCATTTCCTATGCCTCTCCCGCTGGCCCCGACAAGTACAAGATGCTAGACCTTGGGAACATGACACCCTACGTCGACTTTTACAGCTTCATGGCTCTGGACTACATGGGTGGATTCAGCAACTACAGCGGCCACCAGGCCAACCTGTTCTTCGACTGGTCTAACCCCAAGGCGACTGACTTCGAGACCAACTCTGGAATCCTGTACTACATGATGAGCGGAGCTCCCGCCTCCAAGATCCTGCTGCAGTCTCCCCTCTACGGCCGCTCCTTCAACCAGACCGATGGCCCTGGCACCAACTTCACCGATGTCGGCACCTTGGGCAGTTTCGGCACAGCCGGCGTCTGGGACTACAAGGCACTTCCGGTGCCCGACTTCAACGCTGAAGTCATCAACCTCCCCTACCTCGGGGCAAGCTACAGCTACGACGCAGCCAAGAAGTACATGATCTCCTACGATACCCCCGAGGTTGCCAGAATCAAGGCCGAGTACGTCAAGAGCGCCGGCCTCGGTGGCGCTTCTTGGTGGGAGGTCAGCATGGATCGCAACGACACCCAGAGTCTGATCGCCACGACTGTTGATACCTTTGGCGGTGCTGGAGCGTTGGAGCAGAGGAAGAATAACCTCAACTATCCCACCAGCAAGTATGCCAACTTGCGCGCAGGTATGCCTGGTCTGTAGGCTGCGGCTGTATCTTGGCAAAGGGTTCCCCTGACAAGCTGAATTGCCTGCCACTGAGTGGCTGAGCGACTTGGCAAGAAGTTAGAGGAAATTATCTCATCCTAAATTAGAACTTGTAATATCTCAATTTGGCACTGAAAGATAGCCCAATAGTAATGTGCAAGACCTAATGCAGTGTACTCCCACACACATCCTCTGAATCTCACTCGTTTAACGTAAATCATTGCACCTACCCGCTGAGCGACCAATAGATCTACAGACCAGATCCTAGCTAGTCTCACTTCTTATCAAACCCCTGCAGAACCATTTTTCAGCTAGTCATCGCTTCATGCCTGATCCTTTAACCCATCCCAGTGATTGACTTTTGGGGCACCCGCAGCGGCCTGCACTTTGGGGTAGCGAGGTGACTTTACCGAAATTTCCCCGCTGGCTGAGCCTGTCTAGATCCGCGCCGATCGAATCCTTCAAAACCTAGACTACACTAGTTTCAACGGCGGGAGAACTCACAGCTGAAGGATTGAAGGATTGAAGGATCGGTCGACCAACGAATCGGGTTTTGATACTCTTCTCGTCCCTGCCCAATGAGGTACGGGTCTGGGGGAGGATAGGGGTAGTAGTCTAGTGAACGGGCTAGATATGGCTGGCCTGTTTTTCATGGCCTGTGGTTATTACGTTTGGATCAGCTGAAGCAGGCTTGAATGGGTAGAGAGGTATATAGCTCTCTAGTGAGTCTGAGATCTCCCATATGACTGAGCTTGCCGAAGCTTTGAGCAACTCTGGAATAGGAGCAGGCCCACAAGCTTGGCAGCAGTGGACGGCCAAACGGCGAAGGAGCCCATCGGATTGCAGGATCACCGCAGCCAGCTGTTGGGCAAGATCCTTGCTTGGCGTTGTTGCCATCGCAAGCCGTGCCACTGGGCAATGACGGGTCGACCACGATATATTACAAGGGTCTCGTTTGGCGTCTGTCGTAGAGAGGTTCCCGGCCGTGTGTCGATGGGGAAACATATTTGATCCTGGCGGGTGTGGCCGATGAAGATTAGCCAACAGCCTGAGTGGGAGAATGTCACCAGTATTGCCTTCGTTTCCCTGCATTAAGAGGCGTAGTTGCCCATATTCCTGAAGAAATTCGCTGTCGAATGGTACAAGATCATCACCTAGTCTATCCAAACAGTGAAATACTTTCTCTTTTGCCTATTTCTGGCGCGTATGACCATAGGGTGTAAGAAATAGGGATTCCCGTCCACTCAGCTGTACTTAAGGCAGTACTATCAACATGGGCAGAAGTTATGCGGCCTTAATGATTTGCTATTTTATAGGCAGGAGCTAAAAAAACACAAAAGGAGTACAGGTAAGTCAGTGAACGGTGACTGGACTCAATAGCCTATTCTCCTGTGGTCGTGCCCCTATTGCCGGAATAATAGAGCTGCATTCACAAAGGCAAATGGTGTAGGCTGCCACGGGTAGACTGCGTTGCACAACCAGAGACTTTTATATAAATGTCCGCGATGCAAGAGAGATGAATCCTATTCTTGAGCTGTGTTGTAAGAAAGCTACTGCAGTGGAGCTGTTCAGATTTCAGAAGATCCGCACAGGCCCTTTATTTATACTACCCGGACTACACTGGATGACTGAGATGCCAGACGGCCTATCATGATACAGGCTCATCAATCTTATAAACTTTCTAAATTCACCCATTTGATTTACCAAACAGAGCCTTCAGCCCGAGCCCAGACAGCCAATTGCGCATTCTTCTTCCGTTCCCGAATCTGCTCCATCGTCGACGTACAGGCCTTTCTTGCCAGCTCGGAGTATTCCTTCTGAATGCGTTCAGCCTCGGGACTGCCGGCCTCGATGCCTTTCAGCTTCGACCCACAGGTGACAGTAAAGCTGATATCCGTCGATCGAGTGCTGACAGTCGCCGAGTCGTGGTAGGATAGCAGGAATGTGGTCTTTGCGGCGGTATCTTCGGGTTTTGCTTCCACCTGAACACGTCAGCCTCTCTACCTTTGTTGTGGATGGATGCTGGGTGATAGTACCAGTAAAGAATCTGCAATGCACACGTCCTGATAGATTATCTCTCCGTTGCCTTTGTGGACCGCCCCGTTCGCCATGGTCAGTTTCCGCTCGAGGGCGTGCCCGTTGCGCGAGAGGACCTCGCATTTGGATACGTAGGGCGCACATTCCTGGGGTGTATCTGCGACGCGGAGGATGCCGGTCCAGAGATTCTTTGCGGTGAGTTTGGGCTCGCACGATGGCGAGTTGGTTGCGGTAGTGACGGGTGAGATGATGCTATTCGGAATGATTCGACAGACTGGCAATAGGGATCTGTCCGACTGTCTCTTTGTGTCTTTCATTCTCATCTGAATTTGGTAGGAATCTCCTTGCAACCGATAGTTCATTCTAGTCTTGAGCTACGGGCAGAACCAAGCTTAAGTCCAGATCATACAAATGACAAGCAGAAACTATCTACACTTATAACATACTCCTACAGTTCCCGATCGAGACAAAACTCCGGCAACCGTTGAGCCTGCAGCTGAGCCACGAGACCTCCGGCGGCCAGGGACCCCATCGCCACCGCCGGGGTGACGGCCTTTAACGGCGTGGCACAATCACCAACTGCAAATACCCCGGGCACGCTGGTCTCATGGAAGGGAGGGGTGGTCTGGATATCACCTCCTTCTGTCATGGCCAAGGCGAGTTGCTTGGCAAACGGTCCGTTGACCTCCGTTTGGGGGTTGTACACCTGAAACTGTTAGCAGAGATCTTTGCCTCGGGTTTTAGGGGAACTACCAAAAAGCCCTCTGTTTTCGACTCGCCAGCGGCGAAATGAACAATGACGGTCTTGGCGACCTCGCCCTTTTCGAATCGCGTGATTGGTCGCGCATCGAATTTGAGCCACGAGGTGCCGACAGGGGACACCTCCGCAGCCTGTTGAATCTCCTTCGCCAGCTGCTCATTGCCGTTGGTGTAGACAGTAACAGACTGGGACAGCCGACGGGCCATGCGAGCCAAATGCAGGGCGCGCGGAGGGTTCGCGATAGGCCCCAGAGCGAGGACACCGGCCGTCTCCTGGCCGCGTTCCTCGTAGCCGTCGCAGAAGAGACAGTGGTAGATACCGTTGGCCCAACACTCCGCGTATCCCTCGATGTCGAGGGGAATGTCCCGAACGCCCGTCGCCAGCACGAGCTTGCGCCCGTACCAGCGGTGGCCTTGGTCGTCCCGCGCCTCGAACAGCTGCTGGGCCTCGATATGCCTGATTGCTTCGATGGTGCTGTTCTGGAATTGGATGGTTGAGTAGCGGTTGGTCAAATCGGCGCGGCCTGCGGCTCGTAGCTCGGCGGGGTTCCGGTGGTCCCATCCGAGGACATTGTGCATGTGTTGGGTCTTTGCATTGCGATATACGCCCGAGTCGAAGACGACCGCTGTGTGCAGCTGACGAGCCAGGCCGGTTGCCGTTGAGAGACCAGCCGGACCGGCGCCGATGATGAGCACGTCGAAGAGGAGGGCTCCGTTGGACAGTAGCTTGCCGATTGACATTGTGTACTCGTGAGTTAGTAAGTGCAGGAAAGAAACCGGGGAAAGAAATGAATGAAGAAAATCTAGAGATTTTCGCTTGATGCTGCGTTTTGCCGTCTATTTATATACCTCAGATCGGCTCGGGGACTTTTCTCGGCAGCCGAAAAATGTTTCCGCGGCATCGCCCAACCGTCAGCAGTGGACCAGGTTCAAAGATTCAAATAGAATTACAGATTATAAGGCATGGCCAGTTGATCTAGAATTGAATTGAAATCGCTCGAAGCATTTGGTTAGGGTAAGGATACTACTAACGTTTACGATGGACTTGCCAGTCTACCTCCATCTACCCCCACAGTCCCTGCAAACTGCAGTCGCGGTCTCATTTGGAGTCGGTCTTCTCTACTGGGTAAATCGACTGTTTCTGCAAAAGACCAAGAGTCTGAAGGCGCTGGACTTGCCGGTCCTGCAAAGGGTTGGTGATCGAGACATTGTGAAAACGCTGGAGGAGGCCATACCAAGGTATCTCCCTCTCTCATTCCACACTTCTACGTAGGATGCTGACAAGCACAGTATCCAGACACTCCGTTGTTTGAATAGATTCAGGCCGAATTGAACATTCTTAACACTATGCATGCTATCACACGCCTAGGAGATGATACATCTGCTGAAATTGAACATTGTAGATTAATGAATGTCACTACACATAGCCAGAGACACGAAAAGCTATTTATCATCCTTTGGTCCAAGCCAAGAGATGTCTCTCTCAAGGCTGAGCAGCAGCCTCCTCCTTGCTCTTCACGCTCCTCCACCCCGACCCAAAAGACAACAGCGTAGCAACAGCAGCCAAAACAATCGACACAATAAAAGCGTCCTGCAGACCGGCTACATACGCCTCGAGAATAACCTGGAGCTGATGACCCCTAAACGTGGCCTGCAGCTCAGTTGCCCCCGTCGATGTGACGAGAGCGGCACTGATGTTAGGCAGGTGGGCCTGCACCTCGCGGACCAGCTTATTGGTGAAGGCGGCCTGGCCGGCCTGCACAAAGATGGCCCCGCCCATGCACTGGAAGAAGAGGATGATGGCCGAAACGGTGGACAGATCCTGGACGGCGACGACGGCCTGGCTGGCCATCATGGGTACTTGGATGGCAAGGCCGACCCCGATGCCCGCCATGGCCTGGTATCCGATCCAGGCGTTGGGGCCGGACTGCAGGTCAAGGGTGTAGAGCAGGCCGCTGGCGACGATGGTGAGGACGCCGCCGAGAGTTAACAGGGGCATGTAGTAGCGGATGATGCCGAGCACGGCGCCAGAGAGAGTGGCGAAGAGACCATCGCCCAGGACCAGGGGGAGGGTGCGCACGCCTGACTCCGAGGCGGACACACCCTTGACGGCCTGGAAGTAGGTTGGCAGGTAGTACAGCAACAGGTAGAAGGATCCAGAGAAGAAAAAGGTGAAGAGACATGAAAACAAAATGGTCTGGCCCTTCAGCAGGCGCGGCGGGATCATCGCCTTGTCCTGGAGCCAGAGTTCGTTGATGAAGAAGGCGATGAGCAGCAGGCCAAACCCGACCAGAGTGCCCACGACATCTGCGCTGTTCCAGGCCTTGGCTGATCCTCCCCACTGCAGGGCCAGCAAGAAGCAGAGTATGGCACCGAGCAGCAGGACAATACCGGACGGGTCCATCTGCAGCAGGATCTCCTTGGGCGTGACGTCTTTTGCGCGTGCCTGCGGCGGGGCCTTGAAGAAGATGGCAATCAAGGCGGCGGAAACGCCTCCAATGGGAAGATTGATCCAGAAACACCATCGCCAGGTGGTGTTTGACGTAAAGGCGCCGCCGATGAGGGGGCCAGCAACTGCAGCCACGGCAAAGCTCGCCCCGATGGCGCCCGTCATGGCCGCGCGGCGCCTTGGGTGGACGGAAAAGGCGAGGATGGTGTAGGAGCCCGAGGAGATGCCTGCGGCGCCAACGCCGGCAATGGCTCGGCCGACGATGAGGGTGACGGAGTTTTGGGCGACGGCGCAGATCAACGAGCCGACCTCGAAGAGCAGGACGGCAGCGACGAAGCTCAGCTTCAGGGGGAAATAGCGGTAGATCTTGCCCCAGGTGCCTTGGAAAGAGGCGAGCGTCAGAAAGAAGGCGGATCCATACCACCCGATATCTGCGACAGTGTGGAACTCGTCGGTGATTCTGGGAATGGCGGTCGAGACAATGGTGGTGTCGAGCGAGATGAGGAAGATGGCGGCCACCAGGCCAGCCATAATGACACTGAGTGCAAAGCCGGACGGATAATGCATCTCCTCTGCTGGGGATGGGTCATGGTCGTGGTCCTTGATTGACCCGTTGGGAGAGCTATCCAGCCCTAGCTTGCGCTCTTCGCTAGAAGGATTAGACATTGTGGTCAGATAGAATGTTCAATCAGTGATAGACAAGAGTGCGAGCTGTTGGTGGCAGTGGACAAGCTGAGATGCGAATCGATCTATATCTAAAGATCTCGGAGACATGGAGACTTCCATGCATCTAGTCTGCACATCTTAGCTAAGAAGCCCATCTAGGCTCGCTCACTTGTCAGCAAGGGCGGACTTGTGGGTTGTGTCATTAATCATGCACTGTGCTGGAACGTCCTCGTTTCCAATGCAGATCTCTGCTGAAAGAATCTGCTCATCTGGCTCTGTTTGCAGCATAATCCGCTTTGATTTTCCGTGGCTATCAAAGTCTCCGGTCAAGTCTCCGAAGCATCAAAACTAGGGCAAGGAACGGTCCACCATTAGTCAATCCGGTATATCCCCTGTTTTAGAATAGTATGACTGTGCCTTATGAGTATATCCAGGGGTATGAAGCATCGAATGTACCAGTACTCTCTGTAAGGAATCTCTATACAGCCAGAACAGCCGCGGTGAATCTGGCTAACATCATATTTATAACAGGAAGTTCAATATTAGTAAGGACAATGTAAAGGTATGCAAAATCTCTGCAATTGGCAGGTTCAAACTATGGTAGAGTCAAGCAATCTCATTGCATAAAAGATGAACAATGATGAGGTAGTAAACATCCAACAGCATGGGTATGGGTGATAACACAGGTTGGCGACGTTACTAATCATCTGTGTCCTTCGAATTGAATAATTATGGCTGGAGCTTTAATGTAAGTATGTACAGAGTACCGCCGTATCCTGTATTAGCCAGTAAGTTGGAGCTATTCAGGAGACGTTGCTGGGGGCCTGGTATTTTGCCTTGCGTTGTTAAAGTTCCATTTACCTTATACTTATGATAGCTCTAGAAATACAGTTTTATGTCGTGTTAAGCATTGGTTGGAGCCCAGGGCTCTGTGCCGGACAATTATCAACAGCTGGAATCCGTGCCTGTGGTATAATTCCGAGACCGGGCATGGACCTTCTCAGTATAACTTTTCAATTCATGTGTGCTCACACTGAGGATCTCAGGGACGGCCGAGGGAACCTTTGCCATTAGCGTATATGCCCAGATCGTAGCAGATTGTAGGTGTAAGCTCCTTGTGTAATCGCGGGTTTGGTAGGACAGTGTAAATACAACAGGGATGACAACAATGGCAAGAAAGCTCGGGGTTAATACATCTCTGAATCAGGCCCCTCCCACACAGAAGCCAGATATTCATCCGGCTCTATGTCGTCTGCACCATATTTCATCAGCATCTCCTCAATCTCTGTTTCTCCTCCCTCCTTTGCCAAATAGAGTGATGAACGCCCACGCTCATCTAATGCGTTAACATCCGCTCCGCGCCGAAGAAGCATCTCGCAAACCTCCAGGCTCCCGCTGTATGCCGAGTAAATTAGCGGCGTTTCTGTAGCATCGTTCAGGCGTTCAATATCCTCTCCTAAGTCCAGCAGCAAGCTAACAATGTCTGGATCATCTCCTTCCGTGGCCCAGAAGATGAGCGGCATCCCATGACCGTCGCTGTTGTAATTGGCCCTTGAATCTGCACCTGCATCCAGAAACGCCCTCAGCACCTGAATACGACCACCTTGTGCTGCGCCTACAAGAGCCTCGTCCCAAGTTATACGGCTCTGATCTTCATCAACCCGCAGCAACAGCCTCACAGCATCTACATGCCCCTTCTCAGCAGCCATGTCAAGTGCTGGTGTTTCCCCATGACGCTTTGCTGTGGTGTCCGCTCCAGCTGCGAGCAGAATTTCCATCACCCTTGTGTGGCCCCCGCAAGCTGCCGCCATCAGCGGGGTGAAACCAGACTTGGATGCTGCATTGACTCTAGCGCCATGTTGTAGCAGTGTTTCCACGAGTTCTGTATATCCCGCACCAGCCGCATGCATGAGTGGCGTCGCCGGCTCTTCAGCCAGAGCAAAATCCCGGGGTGGGTTGTTTTTGGTGGTGGCAACCGTCCGGTCCGTCCCTAATGGAGACCAGAGCAAGTCTGAGACGCGCAACTCAAACCCATCTGGAAAAGGAGGACAATTTGGCCATGCAGTGGTATTAACATCAGCACCATACTGCAGGGCCTTTTTTAGGGTGGCCATGCTGCCATGAATGGCAGCCCACGGCATCACATCGCTGTCATCCTCTTGGATGTTTTGTTGATATAAATAACGGTTCAAGATGTTGTGGAGTCGGCGGTTGACGCGGCATAAGGAATTGAGATTTCCATATCCTAGCCTTCCTAGGTCATCTGCTATGAGGATAAGCAGTTCAGTAGGTAGCTCAAGCAAGCCCATGTCGATTGCAGGAGTAGAACATAAGATGATGGTCTGGGTCCTCTGGGATAAAGGAGTGTCTAAAGTCTAAACACAGCCTCAGGGCCTCCGCGGCCCCCTCCCCTCGGCCACGTGTTGGCACTTGGCAACAGATCATCAAGGGTAGTACAGGAGGAAATAGGGACCACTTGCACAAGTGTGGTTGCTTTTTCGCTGGTCAGTTACCTCGACTTCTTCAACAACCAACCATGATCAAGACATTGGAATATCACAGTGTTTCCGTCAAGCTCTCAGCACTTTACTCTGTACTGGGTGAAGGACCTAAGTAGCTGAGCTTTTTGGACTAAGAATGGTCTCATTAATGCTGAAGACTCTGAGGGCAAATGGGCGCTTTTGTACGCTGTGAAAATAGGAGACTGTACAAACCCAGGGCAGCCGAGCTTGATTGACACAGCACCGCTTTATTATGCCCCATGAGACGGTCACTATGTGTACAAGGTAGCCTCCAGCTGTCCAGGTAGCACATATACTCATCTGCACTTCTAATTTCATCAGTCACTGCAGGGGGGTCGTTTTATAAAGTAGAAATAGTACTCAGGAGATGAGAAGGGCAAGGCTTGACCTCAAGTCATGACCTGAAAAACGACATTCAAGTTCCGGAACCTCCCCTTCAGTAACTCAATTCCATCATCGACGACATAGTCAGTTTCCTGTATAGGTTTTGGTGTGGGGCCTACACACCTCCTCCAGCCAGGTCCCGGCTCTAGCTCTCGAAAGGCAAAGTGGATTCCCAGCTTTCGAAGATGCGGGAAATAAGTTGGGACATGCGCGGCCACAGTCTCGAGTCATGGAGCAGCATGGAGAGGATTGGACCAGACAGTCTCGGATATACAGAATGTGAAGGGAGCGCGGTAGAATCTCCCATAAAGGCATGATGGGGATGTGGGTTCGGTCATGGAAATGCATGAGATTACTCAGCCGCATTTTGATGCTTACCAAGACGGGGAAACCAGATAACGACCCAAGGAACCGGGGCCTGGGGACCTGCGCGTTTTGCGATGTATCTTCTTCACAGTGACGTCCCTCCATTGCGATATTCAGCTCCCTCAAGGTCTCTCGCGATCTTCGGAGAGGGGCGTATAAGGAGCAGGGATTCATGAAATCATGCGTGGAGGGATACGCATGGTCTAGATACGTCCAGTGAGATCTCCAGGTGAACGACTCCAGACGTGAACACATGGAGAGGAGTTTTGGAACGCTTTCGCCAATTGAGTAGACGCCTCGATGGAAATGATGCCTTGGACGTTGATGTGGGCGAAGGGTAAATCTTTCTCTGGTAAGGCTCGCGCTGGTCGTTCGGACAAGTTCACAACATGCAAGCCTCGCAGCGAAGGGATCCTTAGATAGGGCATTATGCGATCCAGGGGAATGGCTTCCTCTGCTCCCTCACCTTGATCAACTGGGCCATCCCGAACATAGAGATGTGTCAACCGTGTGAGGATCCCGAGCTTGGGATCTCTTGCCCAATGAATGACCCGGTCAAGATAGACTGTAATCCTCCAATGGGGCTTGTAGATGATACACCAATGTGCAACATCGACTCAGCAGACTTCCAGGGCAAGAGCGTGCTTGAGTACGCCGTGGGAGGGGGCTCCGAGGCGATTGTTCAGCTATTGATTGATAAAGCTACAGACTTGAACCACCAGAATCGATCAGGTTTCACGGCACTTGCCATCGCGGCGCGTCTTGGCCACGCAGCCATTGCACGCTTATTACTTCGTCATGGTGCCGATCCGACTCTGGCAAATCGTACAGGCCGCGTCCCTCTTCACTGGGCAGCGGCTAATAGCTTTGTGAGCCTTGTGCGACTATTCCTGGCGGATCCCCGGATAGACGTGAATGCACAGGAGCATCTGTGGCCGGGGCTGCGTTACGGCCCTCAGGGGTGGTCGGCACTTTTCTTTGCGGTTCAAAATGGTCAGCGAATTATCGTGAAAGCTCTTCTGAGTCATCCTATGATTGACCCTACGATCACGGACCTTGCTGGCAGGACTGCTCTGATGTATGCGAATGAACTCAGTCATCTGGATATTGCTGCCTTGATTGAAGCATCCTGCAAAGAGAAGGAGAATACCAATAGAATGGCTTAACGTTGATGCAGGTCGTGAAGAGGAATGCATGGGAATATGTCTAGCTGCAAAAGTACAGGATTAGCCCTATCATGGATTCATGTACATATAAGGCCACTATTTGTGCCGCCCCGC
This sequence comes from Aspergillus hiratsukae, assembly GCA_014281905.1. Classification (NCBI taxonomy): domain Eukaryota; kingdom Fungi; phylum Ascomycota; class Eurotiomycetes; order Eurotiales; family Aspergillaceae; genus Aspergillus; species Aspergillus hiratsukae. The sequence continues at coordinate 1,887 of JACBAD010001805.1, read as the reverse complement.
AAAAGTCTTTAACCGGCTTGTCTCGATTGCCAACTGCCTAGCTTCAAGATGGAACAAGCAGACTGGAGACAGTAGCCGAGAAAAGCCAAGCTCGGCAAAGTCGATCCAATCGGCAGTGGAAAGGAAGAGATCATCGTATCTCCGCATGACGCCAATTATATCCCCAGGTTACATTGAATAATAAAGGCAAGGGATGACTTTGATAACGCGGGGTCAGTATAAGTACTCTGCCACCCCGCAAGGACTTGAGACAATCCAACTCTCTACCACAAAGACCGAATTGAGGCAACAACACCATGCGAATGAGATGTAAGTCTGCACCATCGATATAGATCAATCTGACAATACGATAAAGCTGCCACCCGCCTCCAAGGCCCCAGCCTCAGCCTCATCGAGAAATACCGACCAGACCTAACCCCATTCGAAGAAACCTACCGACAAATCCACGCCTCCCCCGAACTCTCAGGCCAAGAGGAACAAACCTCCGCAACAGCAGCCTCACACCTCAAGACCCTTGGTTTCGACGTCCACACACACATCGGCGGGTATGGCGTCGCAGGGGTCCTGCGCAACGGACCAGGCCCGACCGTCCTCCTCCGCGCCGACATGGACGCCCTACCCGTCGAAGAGAAAACCGGCCTGCCCTACGCAAGCACCAAAACCGCTATAGATCCAGACGGGGAGACCGTCCCCGTGATGCACGCCTGCGGGCACGATACCCATGTCGTCTGTCTCATGGCGAGTGCGAGCCTGCTGCACGCGGCGCGGGAGCACTGGTCGGGTACGCTGATCTGTGTCTTCCAGCCGGCGGAGGAGTATATGAGTGGTGCACGGGCCATGGTCGAGGACGGGCTGTACGAGCGGGTCCCCAAGCCGGATATTGTGCTTGCGCAGCATTTGGTCCGGATGAAGGCGGGAACGGTGAGTATTCGGGCGGGGCGGTTGCTGACGGCTGCGGATGCGATCGATATACGGGTGTACGGGCGCGGAGGGCACGGCTCGGCGCCGCAGTCCTGCATCGATCCCATTGTTATTGGTGCTGCGATTGTGACGAGGCTGCAGAGTATTGTGAGTCGCGAGGTGACGCCGGGCGAGTTGGCTGTTGTGAGCTGTGGGAGTATCCACGCGGGCCACAAGTCGAATATCATTCCGGATGAGTTGGAGCTGAAGCTCAGTGTTCGGACGTATGACAAGGCGACTCGCGAGCGGGTCATTGCTTGCATCAAGCGGATCGTTGAGGCTGAATGCGAGGCGTCGGGTGCCGTGGAGAAACCATCCGTCGAGATCGTCTCGTCCGTGCCGGCTACCATTAACGATGAGGCCACGGTGCGTGCGCTGAAGGAGACCTTTGGCTCCTACTTTCAGGAGGATCTGGTGGAGGCGGAACCCATTTCAGCGAGTGAGGATTTCTCGCTGCTTGCGACCGCGGTTGGGGCCCCGTACGTGATGTGGACTTATGGCGGCGTCGACGCGGAGACATGGGACGATGCAGTGGACAAGGGGACGGTGAACGAGCTGCCGAATAACCATTCGCCGTTTTTTGCGCCGTGTATCCAGCCAACTCTGCGGACGGCGGTTGATGCGATGAGCCTGGGGGCGCTTACTTTTCTCCGCAATCATTAGGATGACTGTAATGAATCATTACTAAGACTAGTGTAGCATCACTTTGACTCAAGGGCAGAAACATGAATGATAATCTTCCCCCTTGCTCTCCCCGACCGCAACTTTTCAAACGCCTTGACCGCATCCTCCAGCTCATACGTGCTGTCGACCTCCACCCGCAGCTTCCCCTGCCGCATCCACTCCCCCAGCCGCGCAATATCATCCTTATTACTCTTCAGCATGAAAATCACATACTTCCTCTTCCCACCCCCCAGGAACCCAGGC
>JACBAD010001806.1:0-24875 GCA_014281905.1 Aspergillus hiratsukae | reverse complement strand
CCTTCATACAACGCCCGCATTTCCCCCTCGGTAAACCCATGCTTGTTAATCGTCTCCAGCACCCCCAGCCGCTCAGGCCCGAGGACAGCCCGCAGGTCAGCCGTATCGCCATCCACACCCGTATCCGTATCCAAACCCTGACCAGTAGCGGGTGGTGTCTGCGTCGGCACCCCGTCAATAACAACACACACCCCCCCAGGCTTCAAACACCCCGCTAAGCGAGCTAGCAACCGCTGCGCATCGGCGACGTGGTGCAGCGCCATGCAAACAACCACTACATCGAACCCAGAGAGCTCGAGCTCGAGCTGGATTTCCCCCTCGGAGGGCGAATCAGCGAGTAGATCAAGACAATACGCCCTCATCTTCTCCGCCGGGTAGCCATGCGCGGTTGCCCAGGCGTTATACTCCTTGACCATATTCTCTGAGAGATCGAGCCCGATGGCCTGGGTTATGAATGGGAGGAGGGCCTGAACTGTCAGCTTGTTCTTATATTGGCTATGCATGCATACCTTTGTGGCAGTGCCTGCTCCACAGGCGTAATCGAGGAGTCGGATGGATTCCGATTCAGATTCAGATTCGGATTCAGATTCGGATTTGGTAATCTGCTCAGAGGCTACTCTGCTGCTTATCCATGACCTACGATTCGTGATCTCTTCCATGATTGTCTCGATGAAGAGACCGAAGTCGGTGTGGTGTGTTGAAGCAACCGCACTAGAGGATCAGTGTTAGTGAATAGTGAGTGTTGTATTTTGCAGGGCAGACCTTACTTGAAGTGCTGGCGGTTGGTGGCTGTAAGGTCGGTCATGCTGGGGAGTGGTTGGATGGGGTTATCTACTATAGGTGAAGTGAAAATGGCAGGGTATTTTATACAGGTGAGGTGAGGACCCTGGGATCCGGTCCGCTCGGTGTCTTTATGTATATTATCGCCCATTATTGCTAACACATGACTGAGCAGACAAGCTACATAATGTATCCGAGTCATATGATTGGCAGGATTACTCGGAACAGACGATAGCACTAGATATGGGGCTTACATCCTTGAATGGAGTGCGATTAGAATGATAATGCTATATGTTTATACCAGCCGTCCATACTATACATCCCAACGCCACGTAACTCATGACTCATGACTATGACTATCTAATTTTGGGATACGTCCTTCCCATCCGACAGATTCCGCAGAATCTCCTTGAGCTGCTTCAGCGGCGTGGGTTTCGTCAGGAACAGATTCACCCCGCTCATCATGGCCTCGTGCTGCATCGACGCGGAAAGGACTGCAGTAAGAATAATGATAGTCGTCGGGGGTCGCTTGGTCTTTCGTTCGAACAAGCGCATCTGGCGTGTGGCCGTGAGGCCGTCCATGACCGGCATGGAAATGTCTGGGTAGAGTTAGAGTGTGGAAACGGAGGATGGAGAGTGATTGAGGCTAACCCATGACGACTGCGTCGTATGTATCGGCCTTGAACTTTTCCAAGGCTTCGAGCCCGTTCTTTGCCGTGTCGTAGGCGAAGCCGGCGGTTTTGACGCACATTTCGACGATCTGTCATGTTAGCGGTCGCAGAGATGGCAGGGATCCGGTTGAGTGCTACCTTGAGATTGACTTGGTTATCCTCTACGAGAAGGATATTCTTTCCCCCTTTCCTGTCAGACGGCTGTTGCTGCCCGGCTTCACCGTTGACCGTCCGTCCAAGGACAGAATCCAGGACCCGGTCTTTCTCGCCGTTCCTCCTGCCCTCGAACATTTTCTCCGCGTCTGGGATTTTGTCTTCAGGCGGCACCGGCGAGGGCAGTTTCCGGGGCGTTGAAGTGCTCGATCGCTCTGGCTGGCCCAGACAATGCTCAAAGGCCGTGGCCAGTGTTTTCGGGCTCACCCTACAACAGTTAGCAAAGATATGATTCAATTTCAAGTAAGACCTACGGCTGAGTGAGGAAAATGACCGAATCCTCGACGCTCTCTCCCAAGATCTTCCAGCTGCTCGTTCGGGCGGACAGAACAATCAACGGGAGAGCAGGCTGGATCTCCCCGCTGTCTGGCTTGGGCTCGTTCGAGCCTTCGATGTAGTAGTTCCGGTACTCGTGCTCCGTGACGATGGCAAAATCCGGTTTGGAGGAGTCGAGCTCATCGGGCGTCAGGACACGCAGCCCGAACCAGCCAGACACCATACGCCCGAGGCTGGTGCGGATGCGGTCGAAAACCCGAGAGTCGAATCCCAGGTCGCCCAACTTGGAGCTGCGCGTGAATAGTGAAACCGTCTTGCCGCTCAGTTGCTCCTTCAAAGGGGCAAACGAGCGAGGGGAGGAAGGACTGGACTGCTCAGGCATTTCCATAGGGAGCACGACATCGACGTCCGTTCCCTTGCCAACTTCACTGCTGAATTTGATCTGTCCTTTGAGTGACTTGACGATTTGATGGACCAGATGCAGACCGACTCCTAGGCCTGGAGAGGTCGTATCCTCCTGCAGGAACGCGCTGTAGAGATGATTCGTCAAAAAGTCCTTGGACATGCCGCGACCCGAGTCACTGAAAGTCATACGGATAGCGGGTGTTCTCTTGCCATCCACCAACAAGCTATCCCGTCTCATCCGCAGGCGGATGTACCCCGTCTGAGTGTATTTCAGAGCATTGCCAAAGAGATTCATGACGACCCGGCGCCAGGCACCGGCATAGACACTAAACTGCCAGCTGTCCTGCCACTCGATATCGACAATGGTGATGAGACGGTTCTTCGGGCCAAGGTCCTCCTTCTTGGCCAGCGCGTCGCTATCCCCGTTTGCTCCGCGACGCTGGTACTCTGCGCCGGCCAGAAGACCTTCCACAACCTCTTGCACCAGCACGCTGAGATTCTCATCCTGCAGAGAGCCAGGCACGGCCGTCTGTGGCTTGGACACGTCGCTTCCATGTCCACCAGCCCTGTCTGACGGACGCGGGCGAGTGAGCGTATTGATCTTGGCGTAATCCAAGAGGTGGTTCAATGTATCCAGCAATGTGCGACCGCAACTGTAGACTGTTTCAATGAGGGACTTCTGCGCATAGCTATTCACCATTTCCTGGAGCAACTCGACCGTGCCGAGAAGGCCATGCAATGGCGACCGCAGCTCGTGCGAGATGGACGAGATAAAGTCGCTCTTGGCCCGGTCGGCCGCCTCCAAGTCCAGACGGGACACCTCAGCCATGACGGTGTTGCTAAAGGCCGCCAGGTACGTCAAGTCTTTTGGTTCCGACAACACTCTGCCTGGGTCATTGGTCCATACCACGCAGACGGTGAACCACCGGCCGCGCTGAAAGTCCCAAACGGGATAAACGGCGATACATCGCGCGTCCGGGAGTACCTTCATCATTTCCTTGATGTCCATCGTCTCCTGCTGGACATCCTTCTTCTCCGGCTCGGTCGACATGGCTCCGCGGTTCCCTGTCTGGGAGTAATGCATTTCATCGGCGAGACCCTCGTAGCTCAGGGAGATGGACCCATCTTCCTCGATGTGGAAGATCTTACCGCGGGGATACTGGTCAATGAGATAGCTGACGAAGCCACCCGATAGCGAGACGTAGTGGCTGTCTTTGAGGTTGACTCCTCCCTCGGAGGTAGACGAGGTGTAATGGCCGAGCACGAGGCTTCGGGACTGCGAGTCGTCATCCGAAGCGTCGGTATCGGAACGGGATTCGGGGTTGGAAGGGGTTGCGGCCTGCTCCTCTCCACCATTGTCCGCTTGACGCTGGAGACTGTAAGCTTCAGGGTCATCAAGTTTAGAATCGGTAAATCCCACTGTCTGCCGCCGCGCGTACACGCTGGCATCGATGAACATGGCGCCTTCGACGTCGAGGGCTTGATAAATCATCGAAGCGGCGCGGTTGACTACGGACCGGACGTTGCTGGGAGCAAGGGTATCCTGCAGTTGGCTGGTGGTGGGGGAGAGCGTTGGTCGATGCTTCTTATGACTTTTTCCGTCGGGTTTGTCGCGTGGCACTTCTTCGTCTGCCTCTTCTTCTCCATCTTGTTTAAATCTTTGGACGGGGGATCCATGCCTGCCGTGATGGCCGTGATTGCCAGCATTGCCAGCCTTGCCAGCCTTTGCCATTTCTTTGTCCTGGTCATTGCCACCATCGCCAGCATTGTCGTCCTGTCCATCCTTGCCATCCTCGCTCTTACCATCCTCACCATCCTGGCCACTCGACCGGGAAACCTGCAGCTTCTCCAACCTCTGGTTTAGTTGAGCAAACTGCCCACCGTATTTCTTATCCCGCGCATCTCCACTGTCGAACCACTCATTGAGGTCCGACTTGCCTTTGACAAACAGCCCCAGCGCACGTACCATCTTCTCCTCACGGTACTCCTCCCTCATGGCTCGCTGACACAGCAGATGATCCATGATGGTCGCCGAAAGCTCCTTGAGAAGATGTGCCTGCTCCTCAGTGACCCCATCTCGCGGCCGATCATCCAGCACCGCCAGACTCCCAATGACATAGTCATCCGGCGACGTGATGGGCACCGAGACATAAAACTTGTTGTGGGGATGGCCCGTAACGGACGGATGATTCTCGAACCGGTCGTCGCTCGTCAAATCATTAGCCACAAATATATCCCGTCCCTCTTCGATAAACGACTTGACCGCATAATAGCACATGGTCACCTTCTGGCGCGGCAGCCGGCGCACCCCCAGCCACAGCGCATCCGCCCTATCGCGGCCGTCCGCAGCCCGCAGACTCAGATCCGGCGTAGCCTCTGCAACCACATGCTGCATCGTCTTATCGAAAAGGGAGATGAGAGCGCGCGACGCGTGCATGCGGAGGGCAGCCAGCTGCGCGAAGACGGTGAGGACATTGTCACGCGACACGTTGGGGTGTTTTCCGATGGACTGCTGGGCGAACTTTTCCGAGTCGGAGAAGCCCCAGTAGGGGAGGTAGCTAGTCACATTAGCTCGAATAATACGCAGATTAGTGAATTGAATTACAGATGCATTTCTCGTTCGCGCGCGCCCTCGCGGTTAAAGGCATACTTGCGCGGACCACCGTCGCGGCCTTGGTTTGAACTGGCTGGCGAGTCCATCTGTGACTGTCAGATCATTTGTAACAGTGTCACAACGTAGCAACGCACTATGATTTAGCCTGTTGGTGTTATCGAGATCGTCGAGTCATTTATACTCGCCAATGGCTGCAATGGGTGGTGCAATTGGAATGGTTGTATGGTAGAAAAAGATGGGGTGATTGTGATATGGCTTCAGCCGCTGGCGTCATAGGTCCTGCGATCGATCACAGACGGCGGCGGAAGCGAGAAGAAGATGGAATGGACCAATTCTCATTCGCATGTGCAGTATGTACCTATATTTTGTACCAAGGTACGATCTGCAGAGTAATAGTAGATGATGATATACCGAAAACCGGAATTCACTGGTTGACTGCAGAATGTACTCCAAGTATTATATAAGTGTTCGGATCTCTAGCAGGATCTGGTGCTGACGTCATTGCCGCTCTCCCCCTGAGATCGACACTGCAAACTGCGGCAAAGATGTCATCCCCAGAACATACTTCCACGCCAAATTATTGGATGAGGCAGACAAGAGGCATAAATGCCATCATCTGGCATCCTACATTGATACCTGAGGCAGTGACAGTGCACGAAGTATCTCTACGGAGTATGACCTGTCACGTGATATTTGCTAAGGCAGGATCTATCTCGTAAGACAAGTGTAAACATAACTTTGACAGCTAGAGTTAGAATAGTTCAGATCTACTTGGATCATGATATCACATAGACCACTATGTCTGAAACTTCGAGTACAGCCAGATGCACTTTTCTTTCGGCCTGGGCCGTGCGGCCCGGGCCAGCATTCTGACTACATGATTGTGTTACGCGACATTCTGGATAGCGTCATAATAGCTCAAATCGGTAAGAGAGGACCATAACCTGTCATACAGTAAGCCCCTGGATAATATGCGCCAGTAGAATGAGATGGTTGGTTCCTCTCTAGGAAGCCTGTTGTGCGATGCCTGCTTGCTGATTAAGCAGGAGCGTGACCTTCCACCAAAATATATAACAACAGCTGATCTAAGAAGACTGGCGGACTACAGCACCAGTATATTGTGTTACAACTTCTACTACACTAGAACAGTAGTCTGGACATCTTCGGTTGAGTGCTTGTATAATTAACAAATAAAGAAGAGCAGCTTCTCCTGTCTGCCGACGGATATAGTGCTACATCGACTATGTCTTAATTCCGCAGTAAGCGTAAGCTTATGCCGTCTTTAGCTGCATGTTAAACTCCTGTCTGATTGAGAGGGTATATTCGCGGTGAATCAATGAAAAGTAGGACTCTCATTCAATACCTACCTACCTACTACAGACGAAAAGAAACCTGGCGTAGCACTGATTATGTGATACGACCCTTCCAGCGTGAATTCAAATCTTACACCCACTCGGTCAGACATCTCGGCGACTTCCACAAACATCTCCTTGAATGACTCTGGAATCCGAACCCCGCGGATACAGCCAGGTTTCGGCTCCTCTGGTATTTCTTCAGCTAGCCCGGCAGAGATAGAGATCTGTTCTAGGCTAGGGAACTGCTCCTTGTGAAGAAGCCCTTGCAGATTAGGCACGAGCACGGAGCAGTGTTGTTCCAAGCACTCGGCCACATGTAGCGACCTCAAGCTGGGAGGTAGAATGCCCTTGAGCACGATGAATTCATGTTTATCACGGTCATGGTAGTTGAGCAGGTTCTGGACGCGGATACGAAGATCCTGTAGCTGGCTGAACTCCGCCAGTGATCCAAACCACCGGTCATATGCCTCAGGGCCGTCATCGTCCTCGTCGTCGCTTAGATCACCTTCCCCAGCCCCGGCCACGTCGCCATCGTCGCTTAGATGGAGGACCTCGAGGCTGTGTTTCTGCGTCAGCAGAGCCCTGTAGAACTTCCGGGGTTGAAAGTCGACACAGGACGCCCCCCAGATCTCCTTGTGGTCATGCTGGTATTTGAAATGCTTGAGGTTGGCGCATGAGGTAACAAACTCCCTCATTCCATTCCTTCCATTGCAGTTATATTCCAGTGCCAGTGATTCCACGGGTGACGTGCCTGATGCAGAAGACACAGCCGGGTGTTTGATTTCATACACACCGCTCAAGTCCACATCCCTCAGCGACGGTAGATGGAAGAATGGCAGGAACTGCCAATGCGGATAGGCAGTTTTGGAATCATCACTGGTGATATGTAGCGACTCCAACCGCTGCAGGGCCGGCCTTCTGTCGAAAGGTGGTTCCTTGCGTGCAGCCCGCGCAACAACTTGTGTCACTGTCGGCGCGTCGTGAAAATAGTGCCCGGACAACGCGATTAGATTCGGCACCGAGGCAAGAAGAAGAGCAAGCCAGGCTTCCTCATTTCCAACTTGCAGATCCGCGGTCCAGTCTCTCCCCTCCTCCGGTGACTTGCTGATTTGGTCTACCAGCTCCTTCACCGCTGCTGGCAGAGTGTCGTCACTCTCACTTTTTTGCCGGTGCCGATCGATGTATGAATTCCACCATCCGAGTGATAGATTACGGATGGCTGCTCCTATGCGCGGGTTGGCCAGTATGACTTTCGTCAGGGGCTCGATCTGAGGGCCCCCGACATAGACGTGGTTGTATGTGACCTCCAGAAACAGGGCTCGCCACCGTCGGCATACTCGAAGTAATTGGAGCCTGTCCTCCACGTCGCAGAGATGACTACCGATGGCGAGGATGATTTCAACGGGAAGAGTGTCCATTTTCTGACTCAGTAGTTCTGGTATCGGACAAGTCGGCGATTGTAGCCTTCGTAGGATATTTACGCGTCGCTCAGCCGTTAGCGTGTTTTTGTTGCGGCCGGAGCAATAGCACCCTGAAAGCACAAACAGGCTATATTACACTTTTACCATTTGCGGTAGAAACTACCTCCTGCCACTACCTATCATCTACTATTCAGATATGTGAAGCTTGCTGCTATACAGTATATAGGAAACAGATACATATTAAACAGCAACCTCGGACGGGCAGCAGACAGTTTGCTCGGAACAGGCATTTGGCCGTTATGGATTCGCAAGATTCACTGTTGAAATAGAATCAATTTATTCGAGTGAGGAAGAACAAAAAGCAGACTCTTGCATGACCCTCGCGGGACTGAATATCCTGGACGCCTTTATATCGACCCATGAGAAGCTAATTGCCTGAGCCAAATGTGCATCCATTCTTCATTTACCGGGGATATGTTCCGGATGGCAGTAATACGCTGCCGTGTGTGCTGCGTCTCCATCTCCAATGGTCTATCCTCGAGAGACCGATAAAAATCGAGCAATTGCACCCCTGGTGGTTGCTCATCAGACTTCTCCGGTCTGGCCGAATGCTGCTCTAGCTTCTTGACCCAGTCGGACAGCGTCGTCGTTTTGCATTTCCCCTCAAGTTCGTCGAGGACTGTTGGTACGATACTCTCCCACGTAGCTCGGTTGGGGTTGACAAAATGGTAGTAAGACGTCACTTGTTCACTGGGGAGCTCACGGCCATCCACCTCGGTGAGATCAGCAAGCAACTCTGAAAGGATATCCACTGGAATCCAATCCAAGTGACCCTGCGACCCCAGCGAGTCTGGAAGGTATCCGATAATCCTTGAGCTTCTCAGCAGTATCGGAAACCAGTCGCGATCGGGCCATAGGCCGTCTGTATGCACCGGTCCGGCCACCTGACCCAAACGGCATATTGACGCTCTGACGCCGGCGAGTTCGCCTGCCTTGTGGAGTAACAGGCTTGCTATCAGCTTGCTCTCTCCATATCCGGTTTGCGCGTACTCTAAAGGCGTGAGCAGAGTTTCGGGGACTGGGGAGTCGTGGTCCCAGTTGGCCACGGTGGAAATCGAAGATAGAAAGATGATCTGCGGTTGCAGTTTCGATGCAACTACAAAATGGACCAGATTTACCAGCGCCTGGAATTGAGGTTCGAAAAAGGATAGGGGCTGCTTGAAGGTCACTGGCCACTGGCAGTGCACGATTGTGGTCACTGAATCGGCCAGCTCGGCGTATGTCTGCTCTTCCAACCCTAGCTTTTCTGCGGAGAGGTCCCCCGTGAGGTATTGCACGGTTGGCACCTCTGTCGACGAAGGACTTCCGTTCATCGTCTCTGTGGCTTTAGATGTTGATCGTGCTGTGTTCTTACGATTGATACATGTGATCTTTTTGGGGCTGGCCCTTCGACAGAAGGCCCGGAGCAGACGTGAGCCCACGAAGCCCGTACTTCCGGTAAGAAGAATGTGTTCTTGGTTGTGCGGTTGGTGCTGTACTTCAGTTCCTGTGCTTGGAAGAGACGAAATATACCTGGTAGCAGAGATGTCAACCAACCGAATGCAATTAAAAGAACATAGGCGTACTTGTCAAGCATCCTAGACATGGCCTGCAGCCTGTCGTCCTGCCGATCCCGCGACGCTTGAGACGGGCGAAACATGTAGGATGCAAGCTTCGTCGCACTTGTTTGAGAGTATATTGGGTCCTCATTGAGCTTGCGCTCGTCCAACCCACAGTTTGGCTCTTTTCGAATGGCGTCTCGGACATTTGCAATTAGCATCTCGGCCTGCTGAGAATTCATTCCCGCTTCGAAGAAGTCACTGTCCGTGTCTAAACTGTCTGTATCCGTTATCTTTGCTACAGCCTTTACCAAGGAACCAGCAAATGCTTCTTCGGATGACAGATCGAGGGATAGATGCTGGTCGTCGAAGCCTCCTCGGGAAGGTTCGAACAGGGCGTCAATTTCTTTCTGATAAGCCTGAAGGGTGTGGCGGCGTTGGACTGTCCCCTTGGGCGTCCTAACGAATGGTTTGTCGCGATTTGCAAAGACGATATTCCCCTGCGGTATCCGAACGAAATCCGGGGAACGTCGATACGTGTCTCGAAGGATGTCCATAACTCGTTGTTTGATCTCCTCCAGTTGTTCATTTTCTTTCGGGTTATCAAGTTCTATCAGGAGACCTGGATTCGGCAAGCCGGAGCCGAAAACAAGCGCTCCCTGAATACTGGGCTTCTCACAGATTGCGCTTTCGATGTCCAGCGGGTTCAGGTGTTCTCCCGTGGACAGGACCACGACGTCGTCGCGTCTGCCTTCATACACCCAGTAGTCCTGGATAGTCTCATGCTTTGAGAATAAGTCCTTTGTCTCAAATTCATTCAAATCGGGAAAGTTCTTGAAAACCGCCTGAAATTCACTCGCTGCATCGCTACGGGTAATGATCATTTCGTACTTGTCAGGCTGCGGGTCAAACCGCCGCCATTGAATTCCGTTCAGCTCCTCGCTGAAGTGATAGCAATTCCAGTGCTCTGACTCTACGGGAAACTGAACGAACGAGCCGCACTCGGCGCTGCCTATACTGTTGATTAGCCGCACTCTCTGTGACAGAGCGTCTCCTGTCCTGGCTTTGATGGAGCCTACTAGCCAGTCAGCTGAATCCGGAGTTAGGATGTGGGAGCGATGCTACATGCCGCCACCGAACATGATATAGCGACAGCGAGACAAGTCCTGTATTAATTGTTCGTCCTGGGCCACGTCGTCTAACACGGACGGAGGCAAGAGTGCAGCATCGGCCTCTGACGTCTTGAAAATTTCGCGAACCATATGGCGACTAACTGGCTTGTTCGGGTTCGGTAGCATTAGCGTGCAACACGAGAGAAGAAGAAAGCAGCATTGTAAAAGCCCAGCAGTGTGGAATAAGGGGAAGCCGAGGAACGGCATGTCCGCTTCGGCCAGAATTTCAAGCACAGATTTCTTTCCGACCCGGGAAGAGACCAGACGGTGTGCGTCGACAGCTGCGATAGAGGACTGAGGCATGAGGACCGGTTTCGGCATACCCGTGGATCCTGTGGTGTGGATGATCTGCTGCATGTTAGTAGCGCTTCAGTCGTGATCTGATTGTCCTTACTGCAAAAGTGTCATCTGCAGCTGTTTCCCACGTTTCCTCGTAGGCGTAGTGTTCATCATTGTCTCCGTATCTTATACATTCAACTAAAGACGGGGCAGCGCAAGTGCGCATCTGTGCATCGTGTTCCAATTTCTCTGCTACTTTCTGAAACGGAGCGTCGAAAATAAGGAACGTGCAGTTGGTTTTCTCGAGAAGATGCTTATGCATTGCAGCGCTATTTCGGGGTGACAGGAGTAGAGCCTGAGCATGTCAGAGAGATAGAGGACGTCGCCTTGGTCGTAAAGTACCTTAGCTCTGACTTTCACAGCAGCAAGTGTTAATAACAGATGTCTGATATCGCTGGAAGCCAGGTATCTGCTCAGCGTCAGATAGGCTGCGATATACTCTGAGTCTAGGAGCTAACCCAACAGTCCGGGAATCATTATCGGCAGGAATGCATTCATCAAGCCACTTGGCAAGCCTGTTAATTATATTGGCTATGTTGCCATATGTTAAGAAATGATTCTCGCTCTTCGAGTCGATCGTCACTGGTTGGCACACTGCCCTGGCTGGCGGAGTACGACGGGCAGACTCGTCAATGTAATTGATTAGAAGACGTTTCCCAGCATTCTCTGTCCTTGATGGCATTGTGAGCATAGGGCAGACGGAATATAGTTCCGACAGCCAAGCGTCTATCCCCAAGCTGCCAAACTCTGGTGAGGAGAAGAGAGACCCGCTGCTAGATTATTCGTCCTTATTACCATTGATGTAGCCAAATCATGGCGCTCAACCGGATGCGAACCTTCTGCAAATTTTGTAGATAGACTGCAGTGCAAGCTTCAGAAAAAGGCCTACATAGTGGATCCGGTGAGTACTCCCAGTACAGAAGTATAATTAGTAGCAGAGAAATTTTGGTAGCATTCGAGCTTAAAGGCCCCCAGGACGGGCGTCGAATTGGTACTCTCGCACAACCGTCATTGCTGCGTCAGTCTCATCTTTAGCTATCGAGGGTGACAGGTACCGACGGTTGCTTGTTAGAGGAAGCTACCATTGTCCCAAATAATGAATGTTGTATCATCATGAAGTTTTGAGGTTTCTCCGGACCCAATTTCACTTCAAATCCGGAACGAGATCGTGATCTCGATTGATGCTCCACGATGTAGATCGTAGTATCCATGGACTGTGACTCATATGACAATCTGGAACGTAGAGTGTCTATAGCAGTGCTTCTCTATCAAACCTCCATTCCATCCCATCTTGACCTTTACGACCTGCGACGCCAATATTCATTAGACGTCTGACGGCTAGATTGTAGACACCAACTCAACATATCCTGGGCCGCTCCCTTGGTATCCGTAATGTGGCATTTAACCCCACTTCCATGAAATTGAGCACTCATTCATCGTTGCGGTAAGTGCAAAGGATATTGTCAGCCAAAGCGAGACATGCGCAAGACTAGCCCGACAAGACAACGTCAGCATGCTCAATGTTAGCAGGTAAGCACACTACATCCTGGTATCAAGTTAGGTCTGTGCAGTTGCGAGGGTTATCACTGTTCGTATCCAATGGCAGTGCGAACTTGGGCTGGGTTAATCGGCCTCGGGGCTGATTCCAAACAGCTCAAGATGGATGATATTGCATTATGAGTGCTTCTATCATTCATATACAGAATTTGACATGCATGCATACATCAAGATCATCAAGACAAACAACCATCTAGGAAAACCGCAATACATGTCGCGTTATCCCTCCGCAAGCCCTCTGCAACATCCCCGACAAGCTCGTCTGCCACCTGCTGCACCCCTAGTCCCCCTTCATGCCGTGTCTTGATCTCATTGATGATGACATTATCCTCCAGCACGTTCGTGACCCCATCCGTCGTCAATGCAAGGATATACCGACGATCCTTCTTCAGATCCACCTGGGTAATGGACGGTTCAGTAGACAAAAAGTTGCCCTGTTCGATCGACGGCGTCATAGCCGCTAGTTCCTGGCCTGCAGTGCTCGGGCCTGCAGTGTCATTGTTAAGCGGATTTTTATACTGCAGATCTCCAAGTGCGCGCGACATATTCAACGCTCCTATTCCCATTAGCTTTGTTGCGGGTAATCCAAAGGCGCATACCTATCCGCGCAGTGTCGAAGGCATAGTTGACCATCCCCCCCGCATCCTCGATTTTCTCCTTCTCTCTCGGGTTATCGGGTTTGTGGTCTTGCGTCAACCGACGCTGCGCTCTTAGCTCATTGCCTACGCAGTATACGAGTGGGGACATACCACAGTCTCCAATTGTCCAGTTATATCGCTTTCACCCATGAGGACATGCGAATCGCCCAGATTGCCTACCACCAGTACACCCTTGGTAAGATTGACAATCACCATCGAGACCGTCGATCCCGAAATCGCGAATTTCTCCTCCCCGTCTTGACATTCTTCCAGCAGCATTTCCTCTTCTTTTTGGATGGCTTCTCGGATAGCGTCTTCATATCGACCGGCTGCTAGCGCGCCGCCTTGGAAGAGGAGCTCCCTGATGTTTCCCTTTGCGTGTTGCGCAACCTTCCTTGAGCCACTGTTTTCATTAATACACTTCTATAATAATGAAAATGAAAGGTGTAGTCTTACTGTCCGTCGTAGATGGCGAAGATGGCCAGTTCATCGCTGATGGTCGCCTTGGGGATCTGGTCCGGAAGGATTATTGTGTATTGATCCTGCTGCGAGGGTCGCGTTCCTTGCGCCTATTGTCGTTAACATATAATACAGCTCGCGTGCTTTTTCAGCAGGCTTACACTGGCTCCTCCTGCTCCTCGTAGTTTGATGGCGTGGTTGGATTGAGCCTTGGAACCCATATTGAGGTTATCAATCAATTGCAAGGATTTGTGGAATGTGTGTATAGTATATTTACATTATTTATAAATGCGCTGCCGGTATCATGGATCACTATTTATGGAAGCTGGTTCTGATGCTTAAGTGGACATGAGAGATGACATCACTGGCAAGACCTTGTATAATCAAGCTTCCGCTGTACAATTCTTGGATGGGGATATGGAAACTGTATCCGGTACCATTTATCTGAATTTGACCTCAAGGTAGACTAGATAACATAGTCTATGGGGTAAGTGATACTGCAGCTGGATATAAGTCTCTGGATATCCCTGTCTCACCATGTTAGTACAGACTATAATTTGTGAATATCATCACCTCATGAGGGGAGAGTTGGGTTTTAGAGTCAATGATCCCACTGCCAAGATATGGCGTCACTCTTACGGTCTTACCACATCCGTCTCAGTAGACATCTAAACATCTACCGAGGTATATTCTTAGTAGATATTAGGAGCTAATTGGGTGTTCTAGTTGGCTATTCCTCTAGCTTCTATGCAAGGACTGTGAGTGCAGATCATATATATAGTGCAACCACCAGGGCATTGAAAATACACATATCATTAAGAGAGTGACTGCTATCTCATGGTGACGCAGAGACTACAGGAAAGTACATCCTCCTATCCCAATTCACAGCACACTGGAGTGACGCCATGACCAGTCAAATCAGCTGGATAGCTAAACTGCCACCCTCTCATCATGACATCGCCCCTGCAGTTATATAAACCGATCCTCGCTGTAAGAAGTAATCCACACACAAACATACAAAATGGCTATCCCCGTTCGACTCGTACGCCCCATCCCACTCTCCATCCCTATCTCCAGGTTCAAACCCTCCCCCTTCGCTGTAAGAAGCGTGTCAGCCTCTCCCATCGAAATGGTCGGACGAATCGCCGACACAATCAAGCAGGATCACCGCGAGATCGAAGCCTGCTACCACCGGATCATCAACGCAAAGGACCGCGACGAGCAGACCCGTTACCAGAATCTGTTCACCTGGGAACTAGCCCGGCACTCCATCGGCGAGGAACTGGTCGTCTATCCCGCGTTTGAGAAACATCTCCCGGATGGAATCGCCATGGCGGAGAAGGATAGAGCGGAACACCAAATTGTACTCCCTCCTCTCCCTCTTGCCTCTAAGAAGAAGATACTGATAGAAGCAGGTAAAAGAAAAACTCAAGAAATTCCAGAACCTCGACCCCGCCGACTCCGAGTTCACGCCCACCATCAAATCCCTCATGGTCGATCTGAAAGAGCACATCGAGGAAGAGGAAACGCACGACATGATCAAGCTCGACAAGGTGCTGTCCCACGACGACAGCGTCGGTCTCTCCAAGAGCTTCGAGCGGACTAAGATGTTTGTGCCGACGCGCTCGCATCCCAGTGCGCCGAATAGACCCCCGTATGAGACGGCGGTGGGATTGATGACGGCGCCGATTGATCAGCTGGCGGATCTGTTTCGGAAGTGGCCGCATGAAGGGCAGCAGGGGCCTATGGGTCATCAGCGGCCAATGGGTCATTAGTAGGCATAGTTAGCATTAGTTCGAATTAGTTAGGCATTCGTTAGTGTCATAGTTAAATTCAACTCCACCATTTCGTTCCTGAATGAGTCTAGACCACAGACTGTGAATCGACTGGTCACAAGAATGTGAATGTGGCGATCTAGACCAGAGACGGTCTCCTGCATCATAGATCACTTGGACGTCATTGGACATGTCCAAGATCCTGGAAACGAGATCTGAGCCAAGTTTCCGGAAACAGGTAGATCAAGGAAACTCAATTCAAACGGTGATAGCACAATGACGGTATGCCTGTAGCCCTAGTATAAACAGCTCCTCCTCAACCCCATTCAAGCAGCCAAACTTCAACATTGCTAACTATTTGAATTGAGAACTGACAATAATTGCAATGTCCCGCTCAATCTGCATCACCTCCGTAGACGGCCACACCGGCTTCCTCATCGCCGAGCTCCTGCTCACAGACGAGACCTTCAAATCCGCCATCAAGTCCGTCACCGGTCTCACCCTGCACCCTCACGCCGAAAAATGCAAGGAGCTCGCCAAGCTAGGCGTCAAGATCGTGGCTCACGAACCGGGCCGTCTGAAGCACACCGTCCAGACGCTGCAGCAGATCGGCGCCGAAGCCATGTGTCTGATTCCGCCGGCGCATAAGGATAAATTCGACATCACGATGGAGATGATCGAGGCGGCGAAGAAGGCTAATATCGCCAATGTCTGCTTCGTCAGCTCGGCGGGGTGCGATCTCGCTGAGAGAGATAAGCAGCCTCATCTGCGGCAGTTTATTGATCTCGAGGCGGCGTTTATGGCGTCCAAGGGGGAAGCGTCTACTTCTACGGGACATTCGCCTGTTGTTGTTAGGTATCTCCTCTTGGCCCCTTTTCAGAGACGATGGAACTGAC
The DNA here is from genome assembly GCA_014281905.1 of Aspergillus hiratsukae. Classification (NCBI taxonomy): domain Eukaryota; kingdom Fungi; phylum Ascomycota; class Eurotiomycetes; order Eurotiales; family Aspergillaceae; genus Aspergillus; species Aspergillus hiratsukae. The sequence continues at coordinate 8,706 of JACBAD010001806.1, read as the reverse complement.
GTCGTAGGGCTGGCTTCTACGCTGAAAATCTCCTACTGTACTCGGAGCAGGCGCAGAAGGAAGGCATCCTCCCTCTTCCCGTCGGGACGAACCATAAATTCGCTCCTATTGCGTTGGGTGTATGTTTTATCCTCCTCGCTTGTCGAGATGCAAACTGACCAGATAGGACGTCGCGCAAGTTGTCGCCCATGTCCTCTGCGGCAAAGGCAAGCATGGCTTTGCCGACCAGCACCGCGGCCAACTTATGGTTTTGACTGGTATGTCCTCAATCAGCTAAGCAGGTCAGGTATCTAACAGCGCAGGACCGATGCTCACGACCGGAGACGAACTCGCCAGCGCAGCCAGCCAGGCGCTGGGCACGGACCTCAAATTTGAGGATATCTCAGAGTAGGCCCCCTCCCGCTAGCGTCTGACAGTGGACAAGCTGACAGTCCCAGGGCCGAGGCAAGAAAGGTCCTGCATGCGCAGTCGGAGAGCGACCAGTCGGAGCTGCAGTATCTGCTCGAGTACTACTCGCTCGTGCGCGAGGGCAAGACCAACTACATCTCCACCACGGCATTCCACGATGTCACTGGCGGTCATCCGCAGGAGCCGGTGGAGTTCTTTAAGGTGTACGCCGAGAGCTTCCATCCTAAGCACGCGAACAAGAAGAGGAGGTTGAGCAAGTGATCGTCATTGGTCACTGGCATGATGAAAAGTAACATGTGTATAATAATGACTATCTAAGCAACTTCTGCTTCTGCTTCTGCACTATCATTTTCATCTCCTTCTTTCCTGGTTTCCGTAGCCAGTAACCCTTCCTGCACTGTAATCTTCCCATCTGTAATCCTCACCCTCTTCCCACCGACCTTCTTCACCCAATCCCCCTCATCCTCCTCCCAAAGCCCGGACGAAAGCACCCTCCCCAAAGCTGTCTTCTCCAAAAACCCCTTCAACCGGCTAACCCCAGTCCGCCGCATACACCCCAGCACAACCACACCCCCCATAATCCCGGTCGCAACAGCCAGGACCACAATACCCGGAACCGCATACGCAAGCCTATACCTTATCCTCCGCTCATACACCGTAACCGCCACCGGCACCGCTGTAGCAGCAGACCTAGTCCCAACCATGGCGTTAGCCGCGAAATCCGTCCAGACGAGATTAACCATCTTCGCTGCTCCGGCTGGACTCGCCGAGAGAGTCTGCCACTTGGCGTACAGTGCTAGACTCGTCCAGCCGGAGTAATCAGCGTAGGGCTGGCCTGCTGGAGTGGAGATGCTGAGCGCGCGGTAGAGGGCTTGGGTGTAGAAGTCTACCCCTGGGAGGTTTTGGCCGGTGGATACGGGGACCGGGGAGAGGCCGGTTAGTGGGGTGGTGGTGTCGATGTAGCCGGGGAGGTAGAGGGATGGGGCGGCGATTGTGGAGATATTGGCGGGAGGGGTTGTGTTTACGGGGAGGATGCCCCAGAGCGGCTGGACTTCTGAGAGGATCCGATCTGGGAGGTCTTCGACGGCCCAGAGTGGCGGAGAGGGGTAGGTCTTCCGGGACAGGGAGGTGATGGTTAGTGCGTCGAGGCCGGTACCGTTGTAGCGGAAGGAGACGGTTTTAAGGCTGGCTTTGACGGCGCTGGCGCAGATGTAGAGCGGGATGCTCCAGGGTGAGTTTGGGTCTGTTCGCAGGCGCGACACGCCGTCGGTGCGGTTCGCGGCGCCGTAGACGAGGCCGCAGCCGATGAGGGCGCTGTTGATGGTGGACGGGCTGGAGGAGGTCGTCCCGCCGCAGAGGGCTGTTGCGAAATCGAAATCTTCCTGGGTGATTCCGTGGGGGTTGACCGTTGAGTTGCTGACGCGGAGGTTAAGGTACTCTCCCAGACTGATCGTGGTGCGGATATTGCGATAGCCAAGGGTAAAGTTGCTTGTCTCTGGCTTGAACGTCTGTCCCGGCGTCACCTCAAGTCGGGTGATATTTGTAGGATCGGGATCCGTAGCGTTAAAGTACGCCAGTGTTAGGAAGTTGTTATACCACACTGCATTCCGCGCTCTCTGGCGTAAATCAAACTCCTGACCGTTGACAGGAACGCTCATCCACGGCTGAGCCTGCGCAAGACCTGACAGCCCCCCGTGATCCTTCAAAACCAGATTATCAACTGACAAACTCGTCTCCAGGTCCGACGGCAGCTGGAAATCAATTGACACGTTCAACGGCACGCACTGCGTCTCCGGCTGGATGAACAGGATATCCTCGTCCCAGGTGGACCCGTACTTGAGCGCCTTGGACGGCGCAGTATGATTCCTAAACCCTATCCCCCCGTCCACCATATCAACAATCAACCCGTCGACAGGCTCGACCTTCTCGTCAAGAATCAAAACCTGCAGCGAGCGATACGACGGCTTCGCATACCATCCCAGGGCACTGTACGGGTCCGTCCCATTAATATACGTCCGGTACTGCATGTCGAAAATACTCGACACCGACGGCCCGAACGCGCTCGCCCCGTCGCGGAATATACTGACCAGCTGCTCAGGCACAAGACTGTTGTAGACAACGGTACAATTCTCCAGCAGACCCTGCTGACGACACGTCTCATTCAGGCTAGTTCCCGGACAAGCCTGGCTGAGGCCGCAGTTGCGCGTGAACGGGGCATCGCTGCGCAGCGGCGTGCCGTAGCTGAACGCGGACGTGCCTTTGATGTAGGCGAACGGTTCAGGCGTTGTTGGTCCTGGCTCAATGGAGTCGTACAGGCCCAGTGGAGTCACGATCGAGGCGATGGAGACGATGCCTAGGATGATTGTCTGCGCGTACCCGGTGATAGTCAGTCTCTTTTGCACGCCGGATACGGCGGCTGTGCTGGAGCTGAGGATGGTGGGCCATAGGGTTGAGTGGAGGAAGCGGGCGAGCACATTCCTGTCGTAGATCAGTGAAATGTGGGAGGATAGATGGATGTGCTACGTACCAGCTGATGATCGAGTTGTCGTCAGACAGGAAGGCGATCAGGATAAGTGGTAGAGATAGTGGGAGGAGTAATTGCAGGATGAACACGCCCGCGGCGATCAGGCCTGAGACCTCTGCAACTGTGAGGCTGGTCATGATACCTGTTTTATTATCCTCTTGACACGATTCTGCTGTCAATATATTCAAGGCTATGTTTATTTGAGGCAGCCCGAATACGAGCCTACACGAGAACTAAATTACTCTGCCTTGGCGCTTGACCATAGCCTCGTCCTACTGGTGAACGAAATGATCACCTCGTATACAGCCGAATTAGCATTAGCTGCAACTGCAAGCCATGCCCTGTTCCTATCAGGGGAAACCTCACCCCGCCGTCGAGCCTCAGCTACAGCCCCAGTCCCGCCATGACCACTCCCACACCCATCAACACCCCATTAATTTGCGTCGCAAGAGCCGCATTCGTGCTCTGGCTTGGAATGGACGGCACGGTCGCAGTAGCAATAATAGCAGAGTCAGTTGCACCCGCCGTCTGCGATGCGCCCGAACCCCACGTAGACGAAGCCGCCGACCCATTATTTCCACCCGGCGACGCTGCCGCGAGCGTAGGATCCGGGGTAATAGCACTCGCGCTCTACTCACATTAGTCTCCATCGTGCCCAAAACAAGGAAATAAACATACGACTAGATCACAGCACCCCTCGCCGTAACACACCGTTCCCTCGGAACAGCAGATCTGGTGCTTGGGATTATAGCATACTTGATTTGGGTAACTCCCGGAACACCATTTCAGAGACGGATAGCGGCCGTTCTGCGAGCAGCATTCTTCATTGGTTTGCTGGGGCGTGCAGGTTATTGTGTCGGTGCCGGCTGTCGAGGAGGGGGAGGCGGCTAGCCAGGGGACGACGCCGTCCGGTCCCGGGGTTCCTGGTCCCTTTGTTCGTCAGTTTGGGTAGTAGACTTTGGGAATAGGGGAGGAGGTACCGGGATATCACCACAGCAGGAGTTGTCTTTGGCTACGCAGTAGACTAGTTCTGTTAGTAAAGGTAGTGATAGGTTGACGACGGGAGGAACGTACAGCCGTCTTTGCAGCATTGCTCTCCCTTGTTTGGGTTGAAGCAGCCTGCGTTGTCGCAGACGATGTTTCCTGGGCCGAAGCACTCGGAGCAGGTGGTGTTGATCGTGCAGTCGCCGTTAAAGTCTGTGTCTCGAGAGAGGAGGGAGGCGTGGCCGGGAAGGGGTTTGTGCCATGTTGCCAGAGCAGTGCTGGCGAGGAGGAGAAGCAGCTTCATTATGGTTTTCGCACTCGAAAAATGGCAGAGTTCGTGATGAGGACTGGGTGGAGACTAACTCATATATGAATACGAGCTGTGGTGCCACGACTCGACTGACTTAGATTAAGCTGAACGAACTATTCCCTCTACCAATCACGGAGCACTTAATATACCCCGTAGTATCCTTTAGGCTAGAGTTAGACTACCGGGTCGCTTCGTACCTGACTTCGCCGCTTCAACTCCAGCACCCGATGAGCCGCCAAATCCTTGACAACCCTATCCGCCAGTTTCTTAAAATCCACCTCGGCGTCATCACACTCATCCACAGCCGATTGAATAGCCTCGCACTCCCAGCACAGGCAAATATGATACTCCATGCCAAAGTAGTCTCTGAATAGCACCGAAGTCTCATCTGACTGCGTCCGCAGCACCCCCGACGGGATGGTGTCGTCGTGGTTGATGAACCTCCCCGCCCATTTCTCCATACTGGCTTCGTACATGCTCGCCGAGCATTGATGCGTATGCCAGACGAGGTCGATATCCAGCGTCGGCACGAGAGTCGTTCCCGGGCGGAGTTTGAATACCTGCAAGAAGTGCTCGTAGCGGGTGATTGCTCGGGATAGCGTCCCGTGAACGCCAGGGCTGCGGATCCAGAGATATCCAACCATCTTGTCGACAAAGACGCGTTGGCGCTCGACGGCCGCAAATAGGTATTTTGCGTATTCGCCTGGGTACACGGCTGCCTGGCAGGACACAGCGAAGGCGTTGTGCCGCGAATCTGGTACCGTCCCTCGAACGAGGCTATCAAGGCTATTCCAGTAGATCCCAGTTGTGGACACTGAGTCTCGGCAAGCATGTAGAAGAGAGGTACAAGGCTCAGGTTTCGGGCTGAGAAGATAGGCCAGCAGGTCCGCTTCTTGGCCAGTCAACTTCGTAAAGTTATCCCTTGCGTAGGATGGCAGGCTGAAGCTCCAGTCTTTGTCGTTGATGCATTCGTGCTACACAGTCAGCTTGGCCTACAGTTCAGAACGAGACTTACAATCTTGCCCCATGGAAATACCACTTGCCGCATACGCTTGATCTTCCGGGTTTCGCAGTACTCCCTGAACCATCCCGGATTCAAAAGAGCCGAATGCCACGCGATGAGAATATCTAATCATTAGCTATTGCTATTGCTCTGGAATAGACGAATAACATACCTAGCGGAGGGCAAGCAGGCAGCTCAAGGACTTCACTGTCAGAAGCTAAGGTCTCGTCCATCTTCCTCAACCAGACAAAGAATCGGGCTACTCCCAGCCTGAGATAGAATGGCCATTTGACCTGCCGTCTATCCGCAAATTGCTTATCTTTTACCTCGATGGTTTGCCGCCGGGGATATCGTTGTACCACTGTTCGCTTCAGCGGCTTGATATCGAGGACCGCGTCTAGCTGCGTCGAATTGAGCACTTCCCGGCGGATTTGGCTGATCGCCTGCAGCAGTTCCAAGTGCGCGGCACATTGAGCGACGTTTGGGAGGGACGTAGAATCCGATGCAATTGGCGCATATATATCCTTGAAGACCTTAGGATCGGGAACAACTATATCTTTGTCGATGTTGGGAAAATTCCGCATCCGAAAAGTGTCGAAGCCCAACTGGGGATTCAAGATTTTGCTGTCCCTGTGCAGTTCTGTCTGCGATGTCGTGCATAGGACGGTCATTTTGATTGTGAGCAGCAATACCGAGTTCCACTTGGACTTCTCACTTGTTAAATATTTCATGTAGGTGCCTGCTCGGACCGATCAAATAGTCAACTGACCCTGAGCCTTGCCAAGCGGGAGGCGCAGCTTGCCCGTACGCCCGAGCCCCGCGGAATCTGCCTTAATGCATCGAATACGAGGTATCGCAGGCTCCAAGCTCGGGTAGAGCACAAGTGAACCACAAGCTGGGCGCAAGGCGGATTGTCTGAGTTGCCCGAATACTTACAATCGGAGATTGTGGCTTACATCTTTCCAAGCGGCAGAAGTGTTGATATAAAGTCATCATCCACTCCAGTCACTCAACCACCACATGAACAGACACAACTCATCCAATGTCACGGTTATCCCGCTTCTTCGACAAGTCCAGTCGGACTCAACCTGTTACCTCAGAAAAACCAGACAACTCTGCCTGGACCCAAATCGGCAATGCATCCGATCATCTTCTAGCAGAGCTAGAATCTCTCTACTGGACCGGTGTCAACCAAGAACTCGACTGCATTATTTCCACTCTACGACAATGGCAGCAACCCCAGTTCCAGGACATCCACCCGCACACCAACGAAAGAATGGTCAACGGCTTCGACACCTTCATTGCCAATGTCACCTCGCAGTCCGCGCCGACACCTCCCAAGCTGGCCTCCCAGGCATCCCTCAGGGACGATGTCAAAGCGCGCGTGGTGAGGAGCGCGCAAATCCGTGCGATGGAGCTGGCCGCCGCGAAGACCAGGACGAAACTGAATGTTGCCGTGCATAAACGCCTCGCACAGCGTCCCGTCGAGACAGATGCCGCCAAGCGACGAGCACGCCTGCTTCTTCTAGCAGCTGGATTCCTGGATATCGAGAAGACGATCGAGCACTCACCAGCTGATACACCCAGCCCTCTCACCCCGCAGCTACGAATGACCAAGAAAGGGTTGAAAGGGTGTCCGGCCATCGAGACCCTCCCTTGCAGTGAATGCAAGCGCGTCATCCGGGGCAATATGTTTGAACGCAGCGGCAGGTCCACGCGGACAATTTGCGAAGACTGCTACTGGGAGCACCATTACAGAGACTCTACCTACACCAAAAAATACAAGCATTCTATTGCGTCTGAACTTGTCGCCCGCGACGGCAAGCATGCTCGCTGTAGTTCTTGCCGAAGACAGCAGATGGAAAATTACCGGCCGTATGCGCTGGGGAGCGGAGCAGCTGTGTACATGTTGGCCGACGCAAAGTACTTGAGCGTCGAAGCACAGAAGAAAACAGGGGTTTCAAGACCTACTTCCTTGGCGAAGGTGATTCAAGAAGACTACAACAGCCGGTCTGCCAGGTACGATGCCGCTTGGAGAACTGGCGACATGCGCCTGGTCGGGGACGAGTGGCTGTACAGGGATTTTGTGCAGGAGAATCCATGGAAGAACATCCGTGTGGCCGTCCGGGTCGGACCACTGGTGTTTGAGAACGGCAGTAAAGAGTAGGTCTGCTCGCCATGTGATGGAAGTACGAAAAGGGCTAATGATATCAGGAGTCGAAATGGGGCCGGAATATCCCTTCGTGATCCAATCTTCGGACAAGAGAACCAAATCGTGGACCGAATTTCCCTTGCCATCTCTGGAGAGATGGAAAGACAGCTGTGGCGCCATGCTAGCAGTCGTCCGCAGAAACACAAACGGTTCCAAGCGGTTCTGAAGCAAGTCGTCGGGACTCCTTTCACTGGCTGGCCGTTGTCGGCGGCAGAGGACGAGATCATCGCACTACTGGTGAAAGCGAGCAGTGACAGCACAGATGATACACGCCGGGAACTGCGTGACAGAGTCAAATCATTCCTAACTCCATGGGTCTCAGTCTACCTCAGAAGCATCGTTGGAAAGTTGCTGGACAGCAAGACCCCGCTCGCATGGGATGGATCAACCAACAACTGCCAGCATTTCTGCGACTCACTGATCGACTGGCAGATCTTTGGACCCCTTCTCTCTCAGTCTTCCATCACTACCTCGAGCAATGATCCACGACCCTTCTACCGAATGAGCTTCCTCTGTCGCCCTGGCACAACCCAGGATCCCTTCTCCCACCCAAAGTCGATCAGCGACGTCCCATACGGATTGACAGAGGAGTATATCCGCCGCTTCCATTTTGGCTGCCACACAGGACCCGACCTGATCGATTCGCTCCACGAGTACTGGTTCGACTGGGCCGGTTTCAACAAACACCCCTACGCCCATCAAGCCCTCTTCCCCTGGGACTGCACAGAAGCACTCTACCGCTACCCCGTCAAATGCGGCAACTGCAGCCTCTCCAAGCACCTCTGGGCCTTCCCCTTCGACTCTTGGTCAATCATCGCCCTGCATCTGTCCCGAGACAAATTCGCCTACCCTCCCGTCCCCTCCCAATCAAGCTCACCCGAAGCGTCATGGATCCACAACCGCCTCACCCTCCTCACAGCCCTCGACGCCCTCAGCGCCGGCGCAACAGCCATGTCGCAAGACCCGAACTTCCGCGCCACAACAAACTGGCTACACCTCCAATCCAACCCATCAACCGACCGAATCAAACTAGGCGGCATCAACCGCGCACAACCATACAGCCACGCGCTAGAGCACCGCACCCACGACGACTTCTTCTCAGCGAAGTGGATTACAAATGATCCGTTCCCGCTTCAGAGCTATGAAGTCATGCGTGATAAGCGGCACATGCCGAAGACGCCGCAGGAGAGGCAACTGGTGTTCTGGGGCGTTGAGGGAGGGGAGCCGCCCGGGGGGTATGCGGCTTCTCCGGTTGAGTACTGGAA
>JACBAD010001807.1:0-24912 GCA_014281905.1 Aspergillus hiratsukae | reverse complement strand
CTGAGTCGAACCTGATGGAACCGCGACCCGACTCAGGTTCAGGTTCGAGGTTCCGACCTTTGGAACCTGAGTCGGACCATTTCGAGGCCTAGTCAGCCCAATCCTCGAGCCAATGGTTGATACAAAGGGCGACGCAGGCTTAACTCCTTTGATACAGTCTCGGCTTATTGGACTATATGGTAAACAATAGTAATGAAAATAATTTCGGGAATAGTCTGATGTTATCTAACCCGCCCATCTAACTCATACTATAAGTAACCGGCCCGATGAACGCGTCCCGTCTGCCCTAAACCTGCTATGAGTTGGGTCCGAGTCTAGGGGTAGGAGCCCGGTATGGGCACGGGCTACCAATTGGACACAGAAGTCCTATATGTATTCTGCGTCTGTGTGTCTCATTCTTGTGGTGCTGCCGTCATCTCCCCTCTCTAATTAATGCTATGCATGTACCTTATAGAGGCCTCATTTTGCATTCACGTAAACAAGTATTTCAAGAGCTTTAGCTGACTTAGTTGGCAGTATTGGTGCACGGTTTCTTATATCTCTAATCTACTGAAAATATAGTCCTGTTGTGATCCATTTGAAGATTCAAACACCTCCACACAATGGTTTATCTAGAAGGCATTCATCTTTATTCCACATTGTGTTTTCTCTCGTGAGACTCGCTGTCCCGTGAAGAGACCCGCCGGACTAGACCTATCCAACATATCCAAGCAGCTGAAGGGATGCCCAAAGGTGCAGCAATCTTGTGACACAGGTACCGGGCCATTTGACAGAACCTCTTTGGATGAACAGTGACACGGGTCACACGGCATTATCATCGAACGTCCCAGGAGTCCGCGTGGGACGAGCAACCCTGTCAAAACGCTCATGGCTAAGGCGTTCGGTAGAGCTGAGGACAAGCATCCTTTCGGTGGACCCTTTGAGACTATCCGACACAGTAAGTACTAGTGGGATTAGGTTTAGCAAGGTACAGAAGTTGGCGAGAGTATGTAGGGGGCTGTACCTTGTGGATTGACCGTTATACTTGTATGGCCGAGGTCCCCACAGTAACAAACAGCCGTTTCTTGGTTTCTTCTTCGGATGGTCTACAGGAGCAGCATTCTTATATCTTGGAACATTCCGTGTAACTTGACTGGCCCGTTAGCAAAGAAGACATTTTTGGCTCCACCTAGAATTTATCCCTTGCGGCCGGTAGCGTTCAGGGCCTCCAAGTCTAACGGGTATAACCGTATAAGAGCCATGGCAATAAACCCAGCTTTCGTGTCTGTCAAGGGTTCTAAGCTACTATTTTACTACACCGCACTCATGAAGCTGTCTGTTGCTCTTCTTGCTAGCGCCGCCATAATTCCTGGTGCCTTGTCACTTACGAATCCGTGCAAAGAAGGGCTTGTATACTGTGGCTCAACTCTGGAGCAGTGGCATGGTACGTACAGACCTGCCGAATCAGAACGTAAAGTATGATATCCTCTTGCTAACCTGCAAAAAGGATACACTGTAGCAGAACTCGACGCAGCTATCGCGGCCAACCTGGACGCACTCCTCAAACCAGAAGATGCACTCTTCCGATGCAAAGATTCTTCGGGTGGCATACAATTGACGACATTCTGCTATTTGGGTTGTACCCAGCCTCCGAATGGTGATATTTGTGCCTCATCTTAGGTAACTCGGTTTCTTCCCTTGTGATATCTGTTGGGCTTACGAACCATCGTTAGAAACCTTCCGGAAATTCATACTCATCTTGGAGGCGGGCTGTCGGATTTCTTTAGGTAATTCAGGCTTTGTCTGAGTGATATTTCGTTGGCTGGGCCATTGTACTAGACTTTTAATATATTTTGATCAGCCGATACCGAAGTACATGATTGAGTGGTAGGCATGTGCTGTACGAGTTGGCTTCTAGAGACATACCATTCTCTTTCATGGCATATATTAAGAAATCTCAAGAGGGCTTTAGGAGGAATCTGCCCACAGAGCATCCAGAGGTAGGTGTTCAACGAAGTATAGATGTCTTCGATCCTGGCACATTACTTAGTCCCCGTTCAAATCCCGGCATTGCTAACCTGTATGACCCACCTGCGGAAGCTAAGAAACTCTCCTCGACTGAGGAATGCTGGGCGGCCTGGGCCTATGCTCCAGGGCTCCAGGCCTCTGTACTCCGCAGTGGAGCGCTAAACAGGCCTCCGAGAGCGTTATTTACTGGTCCCGCAGCCTAACGACTCTATTTTAACGCTATCTAGCTAACCGGACTTGAAATACCATTCTACCAGAGTCTTCGTTGTGTAGTTAATATGGAGTTGGGATTGTAGGCGCTCAGTGAAAATCGCGAGGGAACGACAAGCCTCAAGATCTCGTGATGCCAACGGATCCTCCGTGTCAATTGCAGTACACCTTTATATTTCGCATGACGTCGTTACCGGCGCAAATGGGGAACAAAACCGAGGATAGGAGTCCGTAGCTTTCGGGACTCGGGACATTAATGACCCTCCCGTATTCTGGACGCTCCCGAGCACCATATAAGTCTGACGTAATGTACTCTGAGTCTGAGGGAAATTGCAGCTTCAAGATCTACCTCGCGTATTAAACACCTTTTGCTTCTTCGGTCATAGCCAGAGGGACGACGGAAACAGTACTTTGTGGCTACGTCAGGGTGCCCAATTTGTATTGTCGTGATATTGGCGCACATAGATCCCAGCAACGTCACAGGAGAGAGCTTGAAGAACAGACTGCCTTTCAAGATAATGTCGGTAACGCATGTACCTTCGATTATCATTTCTAATTAAATAGAACGAAACGCTGACACATATGCAAACCAGAGCTCAATATGCGCCACCCCTTCGATCAAGGTGACCAGCAGACATGGACACAGGTGGGACAGCTGCTGGTGGCCACGGGCCTGTCGTCCATCATCGGAATTGAACGGGAATGGAAACACAAAAGCGCCGGGCTGCGCACGAATACACTGGTCGGGATAGGCGCAGCGTTGTTCATGTTGATCTCGAAACTGGGGTCTTTTGACGTTCTAAATCCCGGTTCGGTTGTGCTGGATCCAAGCCGGATCGCAGCGCAGATTGTGTCCGGGATTGGGTTCATAGGCGGAGGGATCATCTTCAAACAGCGCAACGAGATCCGAGGACTGACTACTGCCGCCGGTGTCTGGCTGAGTGCAGCGGTGGGGGCTGCCTGTGGTGCTGGACTTCTCAAATTAGCGAGTGTTGCCACCGGGCTGTATTTCGTTGCTGTGCTGGTCTATCCAAATCTGCTGCATTTCCTGCGGCAATACCTCGATCGGAAGGATACCAAGGAGATCTCGGCTGTGATCCGCTACCGGACCGGAGCGGATGGGTTGCAGACCCTGCTCCTGAATGTGATGGAAGCAGGGTTTGGCGTACGGGTGATATCTCGACTGGAAGAGGTGTTTGTTAATCAATCGGCGGGTAAAGCCCATGCGGCAAGGGATACACAGCCGCCGATTTCCACTTTCTCCAGGGCACCAAAGACGCCTGCGGCACATATTGAAAGGCTCGAGCGGATCTTTGACATCCATCTCACCGTATATGGCCCTAGGGGTCCAGATAGTTTGATGCATTCTCTATCCCAACTGGACCCTGTTATCTCCGTTTCCATTGAGGACGATGAAGGAGAATTCGTCCAGAGAGTTTGACAGTTAGTATTTCCGCGTACCATGTTTCTAAATGACCGTGCTGACTGAGGCGGCCAGTTCGCAATGTCGGCATTATAAAGCCCCGCATTTCTTCAAGCCATGCTCATGAACGTATCAGATACTCGGTTATGCAGGGGTCTGATCTGTGATATTCAACACAGCGCTATTGATATAGGCACAGACAAATCATCCCCACCCCCCCATAAATGAGGGCAGAAAGAGGGTCACCTTGTGTGGATGTAGCCACAGCATGACAGAAGAGGACGGCGAAAGGGCTGAAGGGAGATGGGTGGAAGAATGTGGAATGAATGTCAGTGCAGTTGAAGAGTTTGCTCTGAATACTGCAGTCTGACTTGCTTATTATAGGCAACTGCAAGTATGAGCTAAATAATATATGAGTTCATATACCTTCGAGAGGATGCTATTCCATACATCCACTGCCTAATCCAATCCGCAGCCATGGCTCGGTCAGATATACATGCCTCGCACGGTCTAGAAAGGGCCTGCACACACGACCTAGAATAGGCCACCAGTAATATGAGGCGCTGGTTAAACACGTCAACGCGCGTTCACAATCCAGTTCCGCCAAGTATGAGTCTCCCCCGAGTTCCATCAGGAAGCCATACCACCAGAAATCTTCCAAAGCGAACCTCAAAATCGTGGTAAAATCCCAATAATCAGGGTACCAGCCTGCCGACTCCCAGTCCAAAAACCCTGTGGTCCGCCCACCCTGTACCATGATATTATGGTGCTTCAGGTCGCTGTGCGTAAAAACAATGCGGTGAGACATCTCCTCCATTTTCTTTGCGCGATCGAGTGCATGCTTGTACTCGGCTTCTGATTGAAAGCCACCTGCCCAAGCCGGTCCCAGAAGATACTCATTGAACTCTGGTTCGGTCTCAAAAGGACCAGCGAGATGATTAGGTATGCGGACACTCCGAACAGCAGTGCCCAGTAACGAGCATATCCTGTCCTCACCCCATGGGCTTTCCCATCTCCGCATTGCCTCTAGATAGCCCTTTAATTGCTGTAGGATCGAGTTTCGGTCCGTCTCGCTCAGCTTTACGTATACTCGGCCAAGCTCATCGCCAGGGACACGAGTCATAAGAATCGACACTGGCGCATGCGGGCTACCTGGATGTTCCCCGTAGCAGATAACCCTGGGAACAGGCAGACCTGCTCTTCTGGCGACCTGCATAGTCAACACCTCCTCTATCCGAGTACCATCGGACCACTTCAGGATCAGGCCGAATGGAAGCTGGGCAATTTGATTGTCGTAGGTAGCTCCGACCTAGCTACAATAAGATCGAGAAAATCTCCTGAGATATTTGTGGACGATGCCCCAAAATCGGCGTAGCAGCGGATGCGTCGCGCGTGGAGTTGCAGGTATTTGGTCAGTAATGACAGGTGGGATACGGTCTGGCCATGTAAAATCTGGCATGAAGCAGCCGGAGATCAATGATAGTTTCATCGTGAGTGGGGTGGTAGTAACAATGTATACCGAGGGGCAAGGAATAGAGATGAGCAAGGACAAGGCAAGAAAAGACGGTCTGAGGTTGGATGTTTGTTTATCATCTGCAGGCTGCCTAACCCTAATTGGATAATTGGATAATTTGACTGATCAATTTGTAAACAGTCTTAAATTCGCGTGGTTTCAGCACCAGACGAGACAACTTGCCATCCTGCATATCCTTCGCTGCTTTGTATCATGTCTCATCCCATTCTTACCGAAAGATGTATGGACTTCGACGATCTAGCATGGGAACGAAGTGACAAGCGTTTCGATAGCTGGAAAAAAGAGAAGCTCCTGGAAAGAGAGAATCTAGTCGCCGTGGGGAACCTGATAGACAAATGGAAAGGGGGTGTCCCTGGCACTCTGCTTACGCCCGGCCGAGGCGTTTTCAATGTCTGGGTGCGTTTGAAGTTTGTCGATGGCGGTTCGGCCGTGATGCGAACCCTTGCTACGGCAAGTCGATGTTCCCAGAAGAAAAAGTCCAACGAGAAGTTTCCGTGATGCGTTTTCTCGAGCGCCATACCACTATCCCAGTGCCTCATACCCTTCATTATGGCATGACTAAGGAGAGCCCGGATGAGCTAGGTCCGTTCATCATTATGGAGTATATCGAACACGAATACGACCTCGTCGACGCACTTAATACGCCGGGAATCCCAGACGATGAACGGCCAATTTTGGATCCCCAAATCTCGGAAGAACGGCTAATGTTTGCTTATGGTCAAATGGCCGATATCATGCTTCAGCTGTCGAAGCACACGTTCACTAAAATTGGCTGTATAGCCAGAGCAAACGAGGATGATGACTTTGATGACCTCTGGGTCGTGAAACACCGCCCATTGACATTAAACATGAATGAGCTCGTTCAAGTGGGAAACTTCCCTCCCCATCTTCTCCCTGACGGTCCTTTTACGACATCGTCATCGTACTACCGGGCCCTTGCTAATATGCACCTGGACCACCTTGTTACTCAGCGCAACGACGCCATTGACTCGTCAGAGGACTGCAGAACAAAGTGTATCGCAAGGTTTCTATTCCGAAAACTCGCAAGGGAGGGTCGATTTTGCAAGTACAATGACCGGGGCCCATTCAAGCTATTCTGCGACGACTTCCGTCCTGCAAATGTTCTAACCAATGCAGAGTTCAACGTCGTTGGGGCAATCGATTGGGAATATACCTATGCAGCGCCACTTGAATTCGCTTACAGCGCTCCATTCTGGCTTCTTCTGGAACTTCCCGAGTACTGGCCGGAAGGGCTGGATGACTGGATAAATGCTTATGAGACACGTCTAGAGATGTTTCTCAGAGTACTGGAAGAGAGAGAGAAAGTGGCCCTCGAGCGTGGCCTGTTGGCCGAAGAGCACCGTCTCTCTACATATATGAGGGACAGTTGGGAGAGTGGCGATTTCTGGGTTAACTATGCAGCCAGGAGAAGTTGGGCTTTTGACATGATATATTGGGCCAAGATTGACAGACGATTCTTTGGCGATGGGAATCTCGACGATCGTCTCCGATTACTGACTGCGGAAGAGAAGCAGGAGATAGACGACCTTGTGCAAAAAAAGATGAACGAAAAAGAGGAGAGGAAACTAACAGACTGGACAGCTTGACTAACATACCCCAATCTTTTGAAGACTGTTCTGCGCCTGCCTAAAAACAACCTGCGATCAAAGAGACTTGTCTAGGCTCTGTTATATTTCCTCTGTAATACTTTGCAGGGTGATTATTCATCTTCTGTGAAACAGACCCAGGAAGCAGTAAAGTGTGCAAATGGGGCATTGGTCATTTGTGCAAAGCAATTAGGCAATAGTTGCGATCCAGCCAGTTGGTTGTCTCCTTCATCTATTGCATGGGATTTAAGATGTTGGCAGGATCATCTGAGACAGTATCTTCTCTTAAAAGGGGACTGTCAGAAGCTCGAAGTGATCGTAATATTTCAGGGTTGACCGCCACAAGACCACCATCTTCTGTAGACCCAAATCTGGGGATTACTGGAGTTTCAGGTTCTAGCAGACCTTGAGCACCAGCAAGTTCTGCACACATAGCATGCAGGATATCAGTCCCTTTTCTCAGGCTTTTTAACTGCTGTCCCAATTTGGATGGAGTTTCACGGAGAACTGTCGTCCAGTCATGTGGATTATCGTCAGTGCCATTGGAGAACAGTCCAATTAGTTGGCTCCGGCTAATAATCTCACACACGAGAATCGAGCACAACTGCTCTTGACTGATGCGGGCCTTTGATAGTGCTATAACTTGATCGAGGATAAATCTGCTGCTGGCTCCCTCCATAATGGAGCGAGTTGGCTGCTCCTCACCACGGTATTGGCCATAAGCACCGGCTAAGATGGCAGGCATAGCGTTGATTAGCCCAAGTGTTCTCTCAAGATGGCCAACGTAGTCGTTCAGGAATTCCTGGACTTCACATTGCAGACCAGGCCTGAGCTCGCAGGCAATGATTTCCGGCAGTTGCAAGTTTCTTTGAACTTGTGCAGACAGGTCAGTTGCTCTTCGACGAAAATCTCTTATTTCCGTGTCATCAAACCCCTCTCTAATAACTTTTAAGACCGCTTCAACTCCGTCACTGGAGCCGATTAGGCTCTTTGCTGGTTCATGAATCGTGAGAAGTAACAACGACTCTTCAAGCCCTGTTGTTCTGGATTCCGGCGGGTGGTGGTAGAAGGCTGTCTGTCGGTTTCCAAGGATAAGGAGCTGTGCGAGGACCTTCTTGAAGGTGGGTTCATGGGAGAAATAATATCTCCAAAGTAGAGTTGCCCTTGCTACCAAAAGTGCCCCGTCCCTGTAGGATGTGTCCCCTAAGTGACTAGTGAGAGTCGGGATATCGTCTCTCCGGACATGTGAGGCTTTTGGCTTGGTTCTGAATTGCATACGCCGCTTTGTAATGCCGATGATTTCGAGTAATGTCGAGCGAAGAATGTTCTCAGCATCCTTGGATGAGAGCTCTTCATTCCTGTCATCACTTGCAGCCATCTTAGAGATTTCACGTATCCACTCTGGCGGCTGCGTAGGGTGGTGTAACTCTAAGAAGGCGGCAGTGAAATGATAGGCAAGGACGACACGGTAACTGGGCCTGCATGTGTTATAGCACACGGCTGTCGCAGGGTGGAAAGAAGGAATAATGATGATGTCTCTTCCGTCATGCCTGATTGCAGAACGCATCTGGAGTGAACCCACGCCGCACGATCGAAAATGGGACACATATCCGTTGTCGCATTGACCAGTCCAGCAACATATGACTACTCTCGGTCTCTTTATTTTCAAGATTTGTTCCACGGTATTAAGGCAATCCGAATCGGTTGGAAGAGACTCTGCAGCTCGAGGTTTGAGCAGGAATGCATCGACGACAGAGACCGTATGGATACTCCGTGACCCGTTGGAGGCGAATCTGATCAGTTCGTCCACAGCTTGCAAGGTAGGACAATCTCGGACAAATTTTGCGAAGTCAACGGCATAATCATGACTGGGAGCAGGCCGTTCTAAAAGAACCATAATATCTGACGGGCCACTGGCGAGACAGCATGCCTTCTCTATCTCCTCCTCGGGTCTTTTGGAGCGAAGCCCGAGAGCACGTATAGCGTCAAAAACTTGCTGATCCTTAGAGTCAGCCAAACAGACCGGGGGCGAAATTGGTAATTCTCCCAAACATGGCGGTAGAGCGATGCCGAGACAGGAATTTATCAGAGGTGCCTCCATCTTGCGCGAACCAAGAGACTGGACAAAGTAGCTGTTACTTTTTGACCGTAGCTCCAGTCGCTTATCCAATCCCCTACACTACTCTGGACTCTTGTGTGGGGCGTGGACAACTTAGAGAGAAGCATCAGGATCGGTGAGTGTAGTGTGGGATCCTCTCAATCATGCTGCATGCCACATGGCGGAGGAGGAGGGGCGCTCATGTGATATTAACTGGTGTCAGCCATCAAGCCACTACGCCAAAAAGGTGTCTAGACAGTCCTTTCTAGCATAGTACGAATGATAGCCTTGATAGGCATATTCCTGGTGGACAACTGGTTACTGGTACGACTCAGCGTCTCAGCACATGCTGTACAGCAGACAGAAATTCCGGTTTTCTTACTCGGTATACTTACTCTTTCAGATTAGTCCCTCAGTGGAGTATATTGTGATCTTTAGTCTCACTGGATGACCAGATATTGCAAGAAAGACTTGAATTGTCCGAGGAATGCGTAGTGTGAACTGTGACGATATAAAATTAGTGCTCACTAAACAATAAATGCCAGCGCCTGAATCAAGACAGGCTCACATCCTGACATTGTGAGGTATTCATGCTACACTGTCAATATGTCTTCCTGTAAGCTTCAGCCCATGCCGCAGCAGGAAACCTTTTCTCCACGTCTAGTCATTCTCCTACTCTGACTAACACAAAAAAAGTCCTCTACTCGACAAAATCTGCCAAGACGGAGTCTTACCCCATCCCAGAGGAACTCAACGCGGCAGACGTTCTCAATATTCTGCATAATCACACCTTGCTCGCAGGTACCTTCTGGCCGCGGCCAGAGTCCGAAGCGGTTCAACAAAAGCACACCAGCGACAGCACCACCGATTTTGTAATCAGCTCGTCAGCTGGTAGCGCTAGGGCTACAATGACCACGACAACCGACGGGGTATTTTACGAGGAGGATATGCCCCTGGGTCACAAGATGACGATCTATTACAAGGTTGCCGACGTCCAAGACCAAAACTGGGAGAAAGACAGTCAAGCTTCGAGTCGTCCAACATCATCAGCCGAATCGCGCCTCTATTTAGTGGAGGAGAGGTCGGTAACGGCACCCAGGCCACTTTCAATGCTTGTCAAGGTGAAAGAAGGGACGATTGAAAAGACCCGTCATCTCATCTAGCTGCTGAATGAATTAGGCTGCAATGGAAAGAATAGGGCTGAAGCTTTGGATGGCTTGCGAGCATCTGCGGAAGACCTGGATGGTATGGGCGGGCTGGCAAAAACCAAAGCAGATTAAAATACAGTTGGGACGTTATTCGAGCTGGCCATTCTGTGTCAATTAAAAGAAGAGTGATCATGACACAGTGTACGCCACTTGCTTTTCATTCAAGGTAGCTTCTACGGTGTGCCTCTTTTTTCTATGATTCGGGATTGGTATTCTCTTCAACATAACGCCAGTCTTGCAGGGACGTTAGATAAATAGAGATACACTAGGTCTGACACTTTTCTTCCATGGCAGGCTGCTTTGTATACCGGAACAAACTAGTAATAATATGACCACAACTACATCAGTCTTACTTGATAACTTCAGGGAGAAGTTGTGTCAGTGGTTGGTCAGCTTCACATAATAGTGCAGGTCTGCCAAAATTTCAGCAGCTGTCATTGACTGGATGAATGGTCTGGTTAAGCACGTACAGGGTAGGCTTCAAATGGAAATCCCATATCTTAAGAATCCTGCTTAGTGAGTATTACCAAAGAGTTGCATAATATGTGCAATACTAGGATTCAGGGAGTGGGAAATTAGCGCTCATAACCTAATAAGTAGCAATGATTACGGAAGAATAAGCGATTCAGATGCAACACTGCTGATTGGTGATGCCTCCATACTTAATATACATTCAACAAAGAATGTGGAAGCCAGATGTCAGCTTTAGCTCTTGTTTCTCCCGGGCATGCCACGCTGACAGTTGTATAAATAAAGCTACAAAATATAGACATATATCTATGACATAGACATCCTCGTGGTTCCTCCTACTGTACACAGAGAGGCATACTTACTTTTCGTTCACGATGTATTCCCGTCAAACAATTCTTTGGCTCCATGTCCTGATTACCACATTGATCAGTCCGACACTGGCATTTCCTGCGGTCCCAATCACAACCAACGCCTCCTCTATATCGACGGTCTTCCAGTTCACCCGCAACGAAACGTGGCTCGAAAACCTTGCCGTCCGACCTAACGGGAAACTCCTCGCCACGCGCCTTGACGCTCCGGAACTATGGCTGATCGACCCAGCCAACACCAACACGACGGAAGCCGGGTCCTTGTTCCACACCTTCCCCAACGCCACTAGCTTGCTGGGCATCACCGAAATCAATACAGACGTCTACGCAGTCGTCGCAGGCAATTTCTCCATCCCCACCGTCACAAGCACACACGGTTCATACGTGATCTGGAGACTCGATGCCTCTAGCACCCCACCATCCGCGAGTATTCTCGCACGAATCCCCGACGCCGAGTTCCTGAATGGCATTGCGCGGTTCGGCGAGAACATGCTCCTCATCACCGACTCCGCCAAGGGCGTGATCTGGTTGCTGGATATGAGCACGGGTGTGTACTCGCAGGCACTTTCTCATCCCTCGATGCTTCCTGCTGCGGGGCAGCCATATGCTGTCGGTGTGAATGGCATTGATGTGCGCGGGAAGTACGTCTATTACACGAGTACCACGCAGATGCTATTCTGTAGGGTCCCGGTGGATAGCACTGCCTCCGCCACGGGGCCTGTTGAGGTCATTGCTAGTGGTATTACGCCGGATGACTTTATCGTCAGTGGTGATGGGACGGCGTTCATCACGACGAACCCGGATAACGGACTGGTGAGGGTTGATCCAAAGGGTAGAGTTAGGTTGGTGGCTGGAAATCAGTTCACCATTGCTGTTGGTGGGTCGACTGCGGTTGCTGGCAGCGAAGATGGTTCAGTGCTTTATGTCACGACCAGTGGGGGGCAGTTTTCACCTATCCTGGGTAAGCTTATTGAGCCAGCCAAGGTTGTGGCCATTCATCTATAGTGAAATCTAAGGAGCGGTGTACCTGAGGGCAAATTCTGGACCCTAGGTTGGACTCGGAGGCGTTGGCACATTGGTACGCATTAGATGTTTTCTTTTGAGTCGGATCTAGACCTAGCATACTGCACAGACATTACAAGATCAGAGTGTGGCACACTGGCACCTCCCGAGTGGGTTAATTTAGATAAAATGCACAAATCTAGCCTGCTCCTTCACTGGGCTTGGCCTTTACATGGTTGATGGTGTAGAATCTGGAGTTTGTATGCAATAAGGGACGCATACTCTACTATGGTGGCTACCCATGATTTGGATAATCCTCTTTGGCCTGAGTAGGGGAACATCTGAACATGACCCTAATAGCCTGTCAAAGTGAAGAAAAGAGACTGCACTACTCCATGCTCAACCCTCTCTCCCCCCGGCATCTGAGAAACCACATCGACAGCTCTCTCAAACCTCAACTCCACCTTCTTCTCACCATCCATCGTCTCCCACCTCACCGTCGCGACATTCTCCCTCCCAACCGCCACCCTCGCCGAGATACCCTTGCTCAATCTCAACCTCGGCTTAAACAACACCCTCGTCGCCCCAGGCGCCACAATCCTCACCCCCGCCAACTCCGTACAATACTCATAGATCGGCACACTCCCCCAAGCATGACAATCCGAGCGCTGCCGCACATCATCCTCCTCCCACGTCGTCAAATTACACTCAAGCATCCGCCGCCACGGATTCCACACCCGGCCCCAATACTCCTCGTACGCCTCATCCCCGGCCAGCGAGAACGCCCGCAGCGCATAAAACTGCATCACGTACGAGCACTTTGCAAATCGCGAGTCAGCGAAACTCTCCATCAGCAGACGCGCGCGATCGCCAGCAGCCACCGCACCGGATAACACGGCGAACACCTGGCAGTGCTGCGAGTAGGCGCCTGCGTCGGCGATATCCGCCGTGGAGTCTGTGAAGAAGCGTCCGTCGTAGCAGTGCTTGCGGACGGATGTGAGGACGGCGTCCGCGCGCGCAGTGTACTCGGCTGCGTGGGCGGGTCGACCTACGTCGTGGAGGAGCTGCGCGGCTTGATTGAGGACGTAGGCGTAGAGGAGGCTGAAGAAGGTGTGGCGGTTTGAGCGGCGGCCGGAGGTGGGGACGCCTTTGTCTGGGTGGGTGTCTGTTGCGCCCCAGGTTGTCACCCAGTCGACGTATTGCCAGACGTCGTCGGGGAGGTTGCTGACTAGGCCGAGGGGGTCGATGTGGGCGTGGAAGAATTCGAGGACGCCGTCGATGCGGGGGAGGAAGGAGCGGGCGTAGGCTGTGTCGCCGAAGTGGAGGTGGTGGTCGCAGACTTGGAGGATCCAGTAGAGGGGGAACCCGGCGATTATCTGCGGGACGTGCGACGGGAATCGGGACTGGGTGAGGCCTTCGGGTGTTACGGAGGCGGCGAAGTTGGTGATGGCCTGCCGCATGAGACGGTCGTCGCCGGAAACGAGGTAGTGGAATAGCCCGACGGAGCGGCTGTCGCCAGAGTATTGAAGTTGCTCGTAGAACGGACAGTCGGAGTATCCGTCGAACATGCAGTTGCGCATCGTGCGGATGGAGACCTCCCAGATCCTCTCGCTGTACTTGTCCCCGTCTTCCTGCCAACTAGCCTTGACTGCCATCGGGTAATTGACCTGGGTAGCGTCGAACGACAGGAGCTCAACCGGTGCAGGCCCGCTGGCGATTTCAAGCCGGATCAGTCTAAACGTGCGAAACCAGAAGGGCTCGTAGACGATCGTCTCGCCCGCCGGTAAGTCAAAGGTAGCCTCGTCATACGGCCCGATGAGACGTCCATTCACCGCGTCCAGTCGATCAGCCTTTGTACGGAAGAACGGGTACGACCGTGGCTCTTGCTCGTATCCTTCCGAATAGGTGATCTTGAGGGTTATGCGAATGTCCTGCACAGCCCGAAAGGACCACCGCAGAA
The DNA here is from genome assembly GCA_014281905.1 of Aspergillus hiratsukae. NCBI lineage: Eukaryota > Fungi > Ascomycota > Eurotiomycetes > Eurotiales > Aspergillaceae > Aspergillus > Aspergillus hiratsukae. The sequence continues at coordinate 11,024 of JACBAD010001807.1, read as the reverse complement.
ACGCAGTCGAATGAACCTCTGCCTGGAGTTCAAGCACATGCGAGGAATTGGCCGGCAGTGTCAGTGTCTGCTTCGCATTCAGAAACCCCGTCCACTCATCGACATGGTTACTACTCTGGCACTTTCGCACAAGTCCAACACCCACAGAAGTCTCCTCAGGCATGGGGATCCGACGAGGCCGTAAACGCCATGGAGACAGATCCCCATTCAACGTCCGTATCCCATACACCATTGGCGTAACCGGCTCCTGCAGCACAGTCGGAGTAATCCGCTCATTAATCTACCCCGTTAGCCTCTTCGCCTTCTCGCAGAATATCGAGATACCTACATGCAGAAACACATCATCAATGAGCCCCATCGGGAACCGGACGCTCTCATCCACCTGCACCAACCACCCATCTTTCGACTGCACATCCACAGTCTCCGTCTCCGTCTCAATCGTCCCAACGACCGTCAACCCCGGAAACGCCGTCCGCTCAAACGGCATCGCGCCTCTACACGCATTGAAATACCTCACCACAATGAAGAAAAGCTCGTTGTCTCCCGCGCGCAGATACGGGCCGATGTCCACCGTGTCATAGTACCAGATCAGAGGGCTGCCCCGGGCGGGTCCCACTGCAGCCCGGACGCCATTGACATACAGCTTGTAGCGTGTATCCGCTGAGCAATGGACTAGCGCTCGTGTAGCGGGCGAAGAGAGGGATATGTGATGGGTGAATCGGATGATTTTACCGGCGGTGTTGGCTGGGGAGGAATCGATCCAGTTTGGGGCCCAGATCCAGTTGGACTGGAGGGAGTTTATGGTCTGGACGTTTAGTATAGGTTGTTTGGTTAGAAGGGGGAGGTACCTTTTGTTCTTGGGGAGAGATCATCTTAAATTGAATTCCTGGATATCGAAGCGTGATCGAGATTTGAGGTCAAAGAGTGGCGTAAAGTGTATTTATATGGTTGATGCTCGGGTGAATGACCCCCGACATTCCCCCGCTTGCCATTGCCATCGTGAGAAGAACCATAGATGGAACAGAAATAGCATTCAAAGATCAACTGCAATTGACCGATCGACTTCTAAACGACTCTAGAACATCGGGCTGAATCCAACAATGCAAAAATGAAGAAGATCAAGAAATCAGGAAATCAGGAACAGATGAAAGCCCAGCACAACTCATCTCCCGCCAAACGATCTCTAGCAAGTCAGATCCATACTGGACTAGATATGACATGCACGCAATTATCTGCAGTGCTTGTGAGCGTTCCATCCAACGCAAATAGCTCCCTCATAGCAACTCCATGGAGGGCGGCCCTCCGTCGCACATTGGATGAACTGTCTCATCAGCGACTATTTCTTTACTCCTCAAACAGGAAGTAACTCACCTCATCACCACATCTCCAGAACGTAGACATATGGACGCAGTAGATGTAGTCCCAGGCCCGCTTGCCGAACTTGGCGATCAGCTTCGCGAACCTGATCGCGAGCTGCCACCTTGACACGCGCTTCTGCAGGCTGTCGTCGTCTTCATCCATGTCCTGGAGGTCGACTTCATTGCCTTCGGCGTCGTAGAATGTGGCACCTGTGTCTGTTAGTTTGGTTGCGGTTGGTGGAAAGAGGCAAAGGGGACGTACTTCCGTCCTCGGTCTCGATGGCGGTAACTTCGAGAGTGCCATCGACATCGAAGAACTCGATCTTCTTCTTGCCGTCGTCGAGGACGGAGCTCACGACGTTACCAAAGGAAGTTGCGACAGTGCTGTTGTCGCTCACGTCCACGTTGTCGTCGCGGGGCATCAGGGAGGGGTGCCCGATGGTAGAGGCCAGGGCTAGGTGGCTGTAGAGGGCCAGGAAGAAAGCATTGAGGACGATGATGAACTTCATTTTGGAGACTGCGGAGCCGTAGATTCTTCCTTGATTGCGTTGCTTGCTTGTTTGCTTGCCTGTCGGCTGAGTTGCTTGTTGATTTCTCTCGTTTCTCGTGGATGTCGAGGGGTTTATATACCTTTGATCCCTCACATGAAGCCTTCCTCGATCGAAGCGTTCACGATCATCACGAAGACAATCTCGTATCCTTTGATGCCATTGCTATCTTCGACATGCCATGAAATGAAGCCGGCGACAGCGAGCCAGAATACGATGTGACCTCGTGTTGTCCTTCGAATCAAGGCATCATCTTCACTTGCGGAATCATGCCAGGGGAGAGGAGTCTACGCTTGGCCTGCAGAGGCAGGCCCCTCCGCCCCTCGTGTTGGACTTGGCATCTTGATTATCTGCTGCCAAGCCGTTCTTGGACTTCTATAAAAAGCTCCGGAGGCTGTGTCGATGCCCGGCGCCAAGAGCCAAGGCCTCTCGCTCGCTTCTGCGTTCGGGTTCCTGTGTAGTTCGGCTTGGCATTGGCTTCTTGATTGGGGCCGAGCTGCGATTGCGGGAATGAAGTCAAGTCCCCAAGGATATGAGAATAGGAATACTGCTCGTATTCTATTATTGCTTCTCTCCTGAGGCCTAAAAAAAGACACATGGAGCGAAGTCGTCGATACCTTGGCGGAGGAAGCTGTTTCCAGTGGATCTTTGGTTGAAAGCATCGTTCCTTCCTTCGTTCTATACTTCCAAACCAGGACGTATCAAGGTCCGTGGAGGACAGTAAATCCCTCAAAATCTCTTCATGAAGATTCTCGAGAACTCTGTATCTATCAATAACGCCTGACCTCAACGAAGTCATTTCCCTTGGATCCTCGTGTGCAGTGGGGCCAAAGTATAACAACTTCCTGATACACCTGGGTTATGTCAGTTCAGGCTTATGGGCCCATTTCCCAATGGCTCCGGTTTAATCTCTCGATGGGACTACAGATTCAATACCATGCCCTGAACGAACATGCGAATACGAGAAACTCATATTGATTCACACGCAACGAATACATCAAGACATCTCCTTTGGACTCTCCGTCATGGCCAATCAATTTTCAATCCTCTCGGTCGTGGGTGCTAGAGGAATCCTGGTTGAGATTCGTCCACAGGTCCAATAGCTCATCAACCTCGTACCATGCCACCAGATACATTCCTTCATCCGGACAGGGCACCATATACATTGCCGATTGCTGACTGGCCAGTGCTCCAAGGTGTATTGAACCACTGGCTGCGCTCCGTGGTTTAGGCCTTGTCCGAGCCTCTTCCAGACTTTCACGATCCCGCACAATGTACTGCGGAGGGTAATGGTAATGGCGAGTGTCATAATGCGCCACTGGGTACTGATTTTGGCCGTGCGGTGACGGTGAAATTGCCGTTTGACTCTTGGGCTTCGCGCAGCAGCAACAACAGGTCACAGCTAAAGTTAGCACTAGCTGATCAATGGCATGGACGAGGTCATCCCAGGCTCGAGAGAGTTCAAGGGATTCTCCGTCGCGGCCAGTCCTAGCGTGATCCTGGGCTTGTTCTGTGGCTATTGTGGGATCTTCCAATGAAGTCGCAAGTGAACCGGCCCTGACTCGTTTTTCTGTCTGGGATCCGCCACTATCAGCCGTATTATCTATCTGTTCTGAACGAATGCTGCATGAATGGCGCCGAATGGTAATTTTCGATTCGCCCGAGTCAGCCGCCGAGTCGAGGTCGTGATTGCATATCGGCGGTTTGGCGTTTGCTGCGATTGATGCAGGAGCTTTTTGGTCCTCTTTGTCAAGGCATTCAGTCGCCGGTTCCCCTGCTGACAGTTGCGTTTCGGAAGGAATTCTGTTGGAGTCACTCGGGAATGGACTGCCAATCCTCAGCCTCAAGCAGGTGAATCAGGAGTACGATCTTACCCTGAAGGCTCACGCTCATCCTCCTCTTGAGCGTTGATCCTATTTTGCTGGTACCTCCCAGCTGCTAGTTTTCGAAGGACAATAAGCTCCAGGATGAGCATTCGTTGGCTCTCATTATCATCTCGGTAACAAAAGTTAGCATAGATCCCCCGGGTCGGAAGCTATATGTATACTTTTTCTCTGCCTTCAACCGCGCATAGATAATGACCTGCATAAAACACTGCAGTGTCACCTTCAATCTCTCGAGATTACTCTGCAACAGCACTAATCTCGACTCTCGCAGTGGAAACAACAACTTCCCCAGCCCCCGCCATTCGCCGTGTTGTCCAGCACCAGATTAAGCTGGTCGAATTGTGCTGAACACTGTTTTACCACATCTTCAACAGTCTCAATCGCCTTTTGAGAGATGAGGTTTCGCCTAGCGGATCCTTCTTCCTTGAAAATATTCGCTACCTCCTCGACGACGGTTGCTGTGGAGCGAAGATGAAAGGCTATCTCTTGGGTCCGTTTGCCGCTCAACGCAACGCCAGCGCTGTAATCGTGTAGCTTTTGGGCGAGCGTGAGCCCAGAAACAGGAATTGAAACGAGGGACCCTATGAGGCCGATGGTTTCGGCCATGACCTATATGGTTTCTTCCAAAGATGTATTCAAGCTCACTCGCTGGGTGAGTTTGAGCCTTTGAGGTTGCTGAGGAAAGATGGTCGCTGGGCTTCAGGCTACGACCAGGCTGAGATGTGCCAAACATGTTGATGTGCAAGGTGGGAATAAGCCAATGTTTCACCTCAATTCAGCCTTGCCAAGGTCCTGCTGTCTGCATAGAGAAGATATGCATCCACCAGTGAGAATGACAGAAGCTGGCATGGGCGATACTTACCCTGCTGATATAAGGATGCATAACTGTAACTTAACCGCTTGCCTGCACCTCCGGAGTTCGTCACTTTGCTCTAGGGACTAGAAGCTGCATGGATCGAGCATCCTAATATCATGTCAATACTACAGAATCAGGTTGGCTCGAATCTCCTTTCTCGTAAGTAGAGAGTGGGAAGGAAAGGAGTAATCCCATTCCTCTTGTCAGTTTCCCTTTAGTTTGTTGAGTAAATAGTAAGATGTGTATCCACATCTCAGCGACATAACGCCTTCATGGACCTCATTTACGCTCAATTATTCGCCATAATCTAATGCTGTTACTTGCTGCAATGGTATATGCACACCAATCAGCGTGATGAAAGCATATGACTAATGGATCCAAAAGAATAGATTAAGCTTAAATTAAGCGGCCAGCCATAATGCTTCATGTAACTTGGCCGATACCCCTTGAATCAATCTAAAGACGAGAGATATATTATGTCTTCACTCCTTGACTCGTCAGTGCCTACGTAAGCTTGTTTAGCTTGTTTCAGACTGCGGATGGAGAGCTCAACAGAGCGCTACGATGGCATGATATTTCCATAGTGTCGTCCTTATTGAATAGTAATGCTCAATTCTAGTGCATACATGGGAGTATTATTAGATTGATAACAGTATTAGTGTCTTTCCGAAGTATACTGCAGTAAACCTCCCCCTAATTCGTCATCGTAGGATAGGCCGCGTCATACAGTGGTTCTTCTGTAATTGCCTCCTCAACATATCAACGGCGATGATATACCTGAAACGACCGAACAAAGCAGCCGACCTGATGAATCTACCGACATTATTCCGGCAGCATGCGGTGGAGCTGTTCTTCAGAGATAACGGATCACTTACCGAAACCTACATGGGCTGTGGAGAGATCGACATGCGAATCGCCTTGTCTAGACATTCGTCCTTTTCATGGCTGATTCAACTGACAGGTGGATTGGCGTTTATTGAGTAATATTGCGTCTCCACTCGAAGGAGAATCTCTAACAGGCGAAACAAGATGTTGTTCGAGATGGTCGTCGCCAGGAGTTGAGAAGCAGCTATATAAAAACAGCGATCTGCACCTCACGCTTGATGTTTCGGTCCTCAGCATCTCACCTTGTCATTCATTTCTCTTTCCTTCGTTTAAGTTAGTCATTCTTTTCTTGCTATACTTCCAGGATGAAGTACGCTGCATTCCTCACCACCGTCGGTGCCCTGGTCTCCCAGGCCATCGCGGTTAGCGTCCAAGGCACCGCCGAGGGATTCGCCTCGTCTGTAACCGGCGGTGGCAGCGCTACCGCCGTCTACCCATCCACCACCGACGAGCTGGTCTCGTACCTCGGTGATGATGAGGCCCGTGTGATTGTGCTCTCCAAGACCTTTGATTTCCGTGGAACCGAGGGGACCACCACCGCGACTGGTTGCGCTCCCTGGGGTACTGCCTCTGGCTGCCAGTTGGCTATCAACAAGGATGACTGGTGCACTAACTATGAGCCTGATGCTCCTTCTGTTTCGGTGAGCTAGTATGTGTTTCCATCCGAGACATAAATAGAGAAGGGGGTCTGATAGAAGTAGTGACAATGCCGGCTCGCTTGGTATTACCGTCAACTCCAACAAGTCGCTCATCGGTGAGGGCACTTCCGGTGTCATCAAGGGCAAGGGCCTTCGTATCGTTAGCGGTGCTGAGAATATTATCATTCAGTCAGTACACAGGAGTAAGGGGGAAGGGTTATACTGACTCGCGCAGGAACATTGCCGTCACCGACATCAACCCCGAGTACGTCTGGGGCGGGGACGCCATCACAATCGACCAGGCCGACCTCGTCTGGGTCGACCACGTAACCGTACGTCTCCCCTCTCTTTCCTCTGACCCGAACTAATTGAACAGACCGCCCGAATCGGCCGCCAACACTACGTCCTCGGCACCGAAGCCAGCAACCGCGTCACCCTTTCCAACAACTACATCGACGGCGAGTCCGACTACTCAGCCACCTGCGACAACCACCACTACTGGAACGTCTACCTCGACGGCTCCAGCGACAAGGTCACCCTGAAGGGCAACTACTTCTACAAGACCAGCGGCCGCGCCCCCAAGGTCCAGGGCAACACGTACCTGCACGCCGTCAACAATTACTGGAACGACAACTCCGGCCACGCCTTTGAGATCGGCTCCGGCGCGTATGTTCTCGCTGAGGGGAATCTCTTCTCGGATGTTACTGCTGCAGTCGAGTCCGGCATCGAGGGCGAGCTGTTTGCTTCCTCCAGTGCCTCGTCTACCTGCGAGTCGTATATCGGCCGGGACTGTGTCGCCAATGAGTTCTCCAGCTCGGGAACGCTTTCTGGGTCGACTGTCGACGTGCTGTCCAAGTTTAAGGGTGAGACTGTTGCCTCGGCCGATGCGGCTGGCACTTCTCCTGCTTCTTCGGCTGGTCAGGGTAACCTGTAGACTGCACGCGTCGTCTCGAAGGGAGGCAATACTATTGCTCCGGCTGTACTCTAGTCAATCTGCTAATGTCAGTCTAACCTATTAGTGAGAAGTTGGTGTATGCGCATAGTAATCGATACTTCCGATTGCATCCCATGTACGTTATGGTTCATTAACCGCAGATATAGATAGATGGTTGCGAAATGTTGCGATTAGTTGTCTACGAAATAGCAGCCCAGTTGCATATTCAAATTAGCCTAGACCGAGTATTAGAAGGCTTCGAAGATGCGCTCAATCTTCGGCGGCCGATGAGCAGAGCTCACTCATCAATATGTTGGACCACAGATATCGAACAAATGTGACACCGATATTCCTATAGAGAAGCGCGAATATGGTCGAAGAATCCAAGATGTTCTTGATGTTTCCAGTGTATTTGATCCTACACCGTGGCTAAATGTCTCGACACCCCGGATCTAAGCGAGCAGAATATATTTCTCCACATTCGACCGCTTTTCGGGTGAAAACCGCGAGTTAGAGCTCGGACAGCGGTTGAATGCAACAGATGCTCCAAAAGATCTGTGTGATAGTCCATTTCGGCAGGTTTTGGGATTTGCCTGCACTGTAGAATTCTTATGCCGGCCTGACCTTTGTGGTACAACCTGAACCATTGTCATAGCCACATTCGTAGGCTTTAGTGCTTCGCCGTGCAAGCGGCAATTGTGACGCCAGAGTGGATGAGCAAGTCAAATCCCGCTTTCGGGAGAAATATCAAAACCTTGTTCAGCCGCCATTGCCGAATTGTGGTGTTCCAAAATCATCGACTTTCACTGACGAAAGGCTGGATGGAGATGGAGCGCGAATCTGTCCTCGCGGCCTCAATCTCTCGGTCACCACCGGAGAAGTGCTACGGAGACGCTCCAATTATTCGCTGTTTGGCCCATGAGACGTATGTTCCGCTCAGGCAAGTGTTATATACCCGCAAGTCATGTCTCCTTCCAAACCCCGTAAAAACATCGTAATAGAATCCATTCTAGTACGATTCAATCACACTTCAGGTAAGGATGTAACCGAGTGTGATGTTCCAAATAAGGCTCTATACATGGGCCCAACCATTAGCAACAAGCACCTGCATCTCGTTAATCAAACAGAAGTCGCCGGGTTCATGCCGGCCACTAGCGAGACCCTTCCATTGGGCGATTCGCCGTCGAATGACCAACTTCTTGAAAAGAGTCGTAGTGGCCCAACGTCGCAATCTGTTCTCCCACAGCGCCAAGGCGATATATTGTGGAGACAGCCAGGAGCCAGCAGGATGAACTTTTTCGTATGCGGCGCCATTATAACCGACACGGACCTTGGGATTCAGGTAAACGCCGTGGTGCCCAGAAAGAGGATTGTCCGCATGAATCAAACAACATTCAGAGGCCTCAAGATGAAATAGTGCGAGAGAATCGGGAATCCCACGAAATCGCAGCGGCGTAGCCGACACGAAGGGCTCAATGGGCATAGCGACTGTTCAACGGGGTGAGTCAAAGCAAAGGAAGAACAAGTACACTGAGAGCAAGTTGGTGAAGGAGAGAAGCAAAGAATGCAGCTTACCCATGCCGTTCCAGCAACTCTTGACAGGGACGGGGGACATGTTGAAGAGCGCATGCCGAGATTCGGTAGAACGAAAATAAGGCCACGTTTGCATAACATGCTCATCGCCATGGCTATCCCGCAGAGCAAATGTATCATAATACAGCGGAGGTCGAGAATAGTCTAGCGAGCAAGCGGCGGCGTATTCCCCATTGTTTGTGTTAAGCAGAGTAATAACATCATCCACCTGCAGCGGGCGTCCAATAGGGTTGGAAGCCATTCCTTCAATAAAGCTTGAGTAGGAGCGGTACGTACGGTGAATACCACATCATTCAAGAAGAGAATTTTGTCAAATGTTATGCCTTGTCGTTCAAGGTCCTCCAGCGGGCGCACAGTCATGTTGCGGAGCCGAGCCAGGTAAGGTATACGCCTGAGTTCCTTCCGGCCGCGAGGAGTATCTATCCAGCTTTCGCTCGAAGGAGAAACCGAAATCTCATCCTGGTGAGTCGTATCTGAAAGGGTGATATTCCGTCTCACACCGAGGCGATCCAGCTCGACATCAAGATCACGAAGTGCACCCTTTGTATCATCCCAGCTTCCGCTCTCATAGACACTCACGAAGACATTCTCCGTACCCCAGGTTCTGGCCAATTGAATGATTGCGTCATTCCAGTGACTGCGAAGAACCTCCTCGTTGTTCCAGTGCATACTCGCAATGTATATTCGCTCCGGTTGGTGTGGCAGACGAGGCTTGATCGCGTCCGCTGTTGAGACCCGTTGATATATGAGCAGCACTTCTAGGACGGTCCAGAGCGCGAAACATATCAATAAGACCTGAAGAAGGCGGCGGCGCGGTCCGTACCGGCGAAGCAGCCCATGACGGAAAAGCGGGGCGATATCAGAAGGGATCAGGTGCATTGGAGCGAGCCCGGAATCGCATCATTTAGATGAGTGACGATGCGAGTTGTTGCGTACGGAGTTACAGTAAGAGGAGTCTCCCTCAGCTGCGTCAGCTAACGTCTAAGGATGATGTTGTTGTTTTGCCCATTCTGCCACTCTTCACCGACAACGGAGCCTAGAAAAGGAGAACATCACGTGCCGACATCGACGGCGTCATGTCTCTCGGCCTTGGGCAAGACTGTCTCAGGCCAGCCGGGCGCGTTGCAGATCATACGCGCCATGGGAGACGTAAGTGCTTGTCTTTAACTTCCCTGTCCGGACAAGCACACAGACAGTAGCTCCAAGAAGATACTTCCCAATCGGCATAAGGACCAAAGACATGTCATTGGCGCAAGACTTTATATATTCACCGTTGGTCAGCGAAGCAGCGAAGTCTGGGGCCGATACTGAATTATATTGCTAGAAATTAGGAGGAGGTCATCATCTGATAATATTTTTTCAGCTGTTGATCCACCAATTGCCAAACACTACCTCCCAAACAGCTTATACAACGATACCAGGTTTCTTATGATGACACCCAGCTAATCAGGCAGAAAGCGGACTTTCCAGCTGACCGTTGATCTCGTATGGAGACTATTACACCTATATGCAGGGTGTAACTTCCGGCAATGTCTGCAGGTCTTCGGACCAGTAGACGCCAACACAGGAGACCCATACCCGGCCTCCCTGGGATCCTTTGACCTCCTAACCAGTGCAGGGATGTAGCTACTCGGGGTCACTGACTCCGTGGGCTCCGTGAGGTGTGGCTCGAACAAATTCTCTGCAGCAAGATCGATTGATAGATGGGAAGATTCCGACCTATGACTGCCGAGAGACGACCGCGGACGGCGGAAGCACATACATCTACACTACTACTCCGAGGCGACCCAGTCCTCAATACAGACTAGCAGCTTATGGCCGTCATATCTCGCTGTCATTCACAATCATTTCTCAAAACCACAGAACTAAACATTCCTCCACCCCCTCTGACACAAAACCAACAAATACCCATCCGGATCCCTAACCGTAACCCCCCACTTCTCCCAATACTCATTCGAATGCTTCAGCCTCATCCCTCCATCCTCAACCAACCTCTCCACAACCCCCGGCTCAACCGGCCCATCCACATAAATAACCAACAGATCCTCCTCAGTAGGCCTCGGCGCATTGCTGTCTTCGCCATCAAGCACCAAAACCAGCTCCAAATGCCACGCTGCACCCGGCCACCCCAGCATCAGCAGTTCATGTCCGCCATCGACTTCGTGCGCGGGCCCACTGCGCCAGAGGACTTTGAGGCCTAGTCCGTGGACGTAGAAGCGCTCTGCGGCGGTGAAATCGCGACAGGGGCGCGCGATGCGGATGTGTGAGGTTGCGCTGGGGAGATGGCCTGTTCCTGGGGTGGTGGCTAGGGTTGGGGTTTGTGGGG